>ML807536.1:70362-97322 GCA_009831015.1 Picea engelmannii
GAAGTAATGACTTCCAAAGGTAGCTACAGCTTCCAAATGTAAAGGGAGGGATAAACCTCCAAGAGGAAGATACAATCCTCCAATATCAAGAGATATTTGAACTCTCTATCCTTGCCCCTTCCTTCCACCCAAGAATATATGAGGGATAATAAAAATTTACATTAAATCATCACCATCAATCAATCATCACATAGAACCTGATAATGCTTTCTGAGACTTCTTCAATTTCTGTAATTATTCAATTCTTGGAGTAGTCTGATCCTGTAGATAATTTTACTCAATGTATTCTCTGAAACTCCTCTAATTTTCACTCCTTGAATCCTCCCCAAAAAGAGGTTATAGAAAGAATGGTAGACTTTATTCAATTTTGGTCTGTTCAGAAGACCCAACTTGTACAACATGCCCCGCACTCAATATTTAACATCTGATTCTGAAACTCACACACAAGAAACTACAGTCCGTACGATTTCCAATGGAAGTGGTTCCACTGGATTTGGATCCTGTATGAAAAAGTTATGACTGTTTTACCCAGAACACCTGTTTATTGACTAGTTTCAGGACTGGTCACAAACCCTATATTCCACAGAGTGTATCTCCATAATTATAGTGAATCAAGAGCTGAAATTTTTACCATAGTTACCTTGATATGTATTCTCAATACCATAGAGATTTCACCATCTGAATCGTTCTAGAAAAAAATTTATAGCAAAAATGGTAAGATGACCTAAAAATAACATACCTTAGAACACATCACCAAAAGACTTCATCCTCCCTTGAAATCCGGCCTTATTTTACTTCTTTTTCGGTAAAACATTCATAGTCAAATGTGATGCATATAGACAAAGAATTGGTACATTATTGACATATGTTAGGTACCATATCTATTATAATAGAAAAAAAAGTGAAATAACGCAGTGAATAACAACAGAACAACAACACAAAATTGAAATACTTCATATAAGAATAGTGGAACAAAAAAAATATGGAACCACAACACAAAAATAATACCTTTATTGATAGAAAACAATTTTCACTTACCTCTTCAAGGGGGAAACCTCCAGCAGAGCATATCTCTATTACATCAATTCTCAAGACAAAGATTTATCATGCCTCCTACTCTTATTTATACTAATTCTATATTCTAAAGAATATTCTAGAGGATGATCTTTCTAGAAGCAGAAGCTTCTATTAGGTATTCTTACATTGGCTTGTTCACATTTATTAGATATGCCTTATTAACTAACGTCGAATTTTATTACATGGAACATATATTATTCTACCTACATGAGGGGTTAGGGAGGTTAGGTCCCTAACATTCCCTCCCTCTTGAAGAACAACCTTGCCCTCAAGGTTTGAGATGAGGAAATTTTTGCAAAATGGTGGCTGGCTCCTAGGTGGCATCTTATGGAGTTGTATATTTCCACTGAACTAACACTTCCTTGATGGTGCGTTGATGGAGGAAATGCTCTTGCTGGTCAAGGACTGCTTATGGATACAACAAAATGGAACCTTCTTCATCCAATGCAAGGAGATTGTTTTGAGTTTTGCACTTTGTCCAATCACTTCTTTAAGCATGAGATATGAAAAATAGGATGGATCTTAGAATGACTAGGCATAGCTAACTGGTAGGCCACATACCCCACTCGATTGAGAATGGTATAATGACGATAAAATTGGGGAGCAAGTTTGGGACATTGTTCAACTTTGAATGAAGTCTTGTTATAAGGTTGGAGATGAAGAAACACCTGACCCCCTTCAACAAATTGAATCTCAAAATGACCTTGATCTTCTTGCTGCTTCATGCGATTCTAAGCCATGACCAAATTTTTTTTGAGGGAAGGGAGAATGGCCTCTCAGACTGTAATATTTTTTTCAACCTCCTGAACCTTCGAGACACCTAGCATGTATGAGAGAACCAACAATGTCTTTTTTCCATAGACTGCTTCAAAAGGAGTCATGTGAGTAGTTGTATGGTAAGAGGTGTTGTACCACCATTCAACTAGGGGTAACCATTGAGCCCACTGATGTTGTCGATCAGATGAAAAACACTGCAAATATGTTTCTAAACACTTGTTTACAACTTTAGTTTGGCCATTAGGTTGGGGATGATAGGTGGTGCTGAGATGCAATAGGGTTCCTCGGAGCCTGAATAATTCTTGCCAAAAATGATTGGTGAAAGTGGAATCTCTATCAGAGACAATAGAATGAGGCATGCCATGAAGTTTGAAGATATTATCCATGATTTTTTTTTTATATTTTAACCTTGTACAATATTTTATTGCAAACATATTTTCAATAAAAGAACATAAAATATACAATGAAAAATACACACATTACACAAATATTTTTCCCCTGGAAACCTAAACCAGGAAAACCAACATATTCTATATTCATTCATAGTGATACATTGTTTACAATACAATATACATATAGGAGCCAGGGGCATCCAAAACCCTAACCCAATGACCTGGATTAGTAAAAAATGCCAATTCCTTAACCGGAAATAGAAAACCATCGAAAAAAACCATGTGCCGAAAAACCTCCCAACAATTGACACAAAAAATGAGGCGACACAAAAAACGAGGCCAAAATGTGACACATTTCCCAAGGCAATTTATTTATTTATTTATTTTTTCTGAAAACCCTTTTTACTGTTATCACAATCCATAGCTAGAAGTGCCATGCAAATACATGAAAACCATTTTTACTTTTGTCCAATGCTCCTTCCCCAGTTTTGACATATACCTGCTCAAAACTCCCATTGCATGTGCAATGTATGGTCTAGTACAGACCATTGCATACATCAAACTTCCAACTGCGCTCGCATACGGAACACAAGACATGTCCTCCTCCTCTTCCTATGTCTTGGGACACTGATCCATAGATAAATTTACACCAACATGAATAAGGACCTTGACCAGTTTACATTCTTGCATATTAAACCTCTACAATATTGTCTCGACATATTTTCTTTGATTTAACTAGAGTTTCCTCTTTTTCCGGTCTCTTTTAATTTCCATACCCAAAATGAAATTTGAAGCACCGAGATCCTTCATGTCAAATTTAGAGGACAACTGATTTTTCACATCCTGGATAATATCCTTGTTGTTTCCTATCAACAACATGTAATCCACATACAAGGCCAAATAAATCAAATGATCACCAATTAGTTTAAAATACACACAATGATCCTCTTTGTTTCTTGTGAAGTCAAGTCCCAACATATAAGTATCAAAATTTTGATATCACATCCTTGGTGATTGTTTTAAACCATAGAGGGAGTTTTTCATCTTGCATACCAACTCCTTCTTTCCCTTCACAACAAAGACTTTTGGCTGCTTCATATAGATTTCTTCTTCTGGATCCCCATGTAGGAATGTTGTCTTCACATCCATCTGTTCTACATCAAAATTAAATGCATCAGAAACAAATAATAAAAATCTTATAGAAGTTAACTTGGAAACATGAGAAAAAATCTCACCAAAATCAATTCCCTCAACCTGGGAATAACCCTTTGCTACTAACCAAGCTTTGTATTTCTCCACTAGGGACAATTTTAAAGATGGAAAATTATATTAAAATGTGGAAACCTGAGCTAATATTACTAGTTATTAATATGAAAAATGTAAAATGTTTGGCGATACTTTTGTAAAAATATTCAAATTTCTAAGGATTTTATATAGTTTCTATAAAATTTTGGTGATTTTTAAGGTAAAATAATTATATTTGATGGAATTTGGGCAAATCATTTTTAGAAAAAATGGAAATTGGTGAATCATTTTTTGGGAAAAACCATGGAAAATTAGCCCATTTGCGAAATTTGTCCCCTAAAATCATCCATGTTCTCCACTTTTCCTTCTACATTCAAATTCTTTTTAAATACCCATTTGTTGCCAATGGGATTTCTTCCAGCCGAAAAATCCACTAGATCCCAAGCCTCATTCTTATCCAAGGATTCCATTTATTCATCCATGGCCTTTTTCCATAGCTTTCCATCCTCTAAATCCACTTCCTCCCTGACAGTTCTAGGATCATCATTAGTAATAGACAAAGCAAAATTTGAACAGAAATCAGATGGAGTATACCTTTCTGGTAGCCTTGTTTCTCAAATCGATCTCCTCAATACTGGAGTATGATGATCTTATTCTTTTGATTCCTGTTCTTCTGTAGAGTTTGATTCATCATCCTTTAAATCAAACTCTATTTTCTCTGGTTCTTCCTTACTTGGTAGGACTTCCTGTTTAACAACATCCTTCATTTCTCTAAATATCACATCTCAGCTATACACAACCTTCTTAGTTTCTGGGTTCCAAATATTATAACCTTTGAGACCATATTTATACCCAATAAAGATACACTTTTTAGCCTTCTTATCTAGCTTATTCCTATTTTCCTTTGGAACATGAACATAGGCCTCAAAACCAAATACATTGAGATGTGTGAGAGAAGGTTTCTTACCAGTCCATACCTCTTGTGGAGTCTTGTCATCCAACACTGATGAGGGTGATGTGTTGACCATGTAACATGCAATACCCACTACCTCTACCCATAATTCTTTCCCTAACCCAACACCACTGAGCATGCACCTTGATTTTTCCATCAGCATCATGTTCATCCTTTCTGCAACTCCATTATACCGAGGTGTATATGGAGTAGTATTATTCCTTGATATACCAAAATTATTACATGATTCTTCAAATTCATTCTCGTAGAACTCTCCACCATTATCTGTCCTCAACACCTTAATTATTTTCTTTGTTTGATTCTCAACAAGAGCCTTAAACTCTTTAAACTTGTCAAAGACTTAATATTTCTTCCTGAGGAAATATATCCAAGTATTCCTCAAGAAGTCACCTATAAATGAGACACAATACACATATTTTCCCAATAGTGGATTCAACACAGATCCAAACACATCACTGTGAACTAGCTATAAAATTCCTTCTTCCCTCGTTGCACTAGAGGGGAATCTTACTCGATTCTGCTTCCCATATACACAATGTTCACAGAAATCAAAATCCAGAGAGTATTTAGACATACCTTCAACCATACCTTTACCATGTAGTAGCCGAAGACCCTTCTCTCTGATATTCCCCAATCTTTGATGCCACATCATAACCTTTTCTCCAAAGACTGTAGGAGTTCTTTCTTCTTCAACTCCGATATCAAGAACAATGGAACTATTACACCCATCACTAATAGTGATTTCTTGCATATTATATAGAGTTATAAACTGATCTCCCTTCAACATCACCATTGCTCCTTGAACCATCATACAAGTTTTCTTTTCAAATATTGTTTTTACCCCTGCATCGTCCATTTTGCTTACATAAATCAAATTCATGGCCAATCATGGGATGTGTAGAACACCGGTTAGTGTTATAATCCTTCCATCTATGATCCTCAACTTGAATTTTCCTCGACCTATGATTCTGGTTGTCGAGTCATCACCTAAGAAAACTTTACCTCCATCTTAACTTTCATATTCACAGAACCACTCCCTGTGGGGAGTCATATGAAAGGATGCACCTGAGTCAACCAACCATGCCTCATGATCTGCATGTGTTCTTGAAGAAGCCAAGTACACATCCCCTCCTTCTTCCTTGGAGGTCTTTTCTTCTATAGAAGGAGATTCTTTAGATCCCTTCTTTTTCTCAACTTTGGATCTACACTGCTTTTTGTAGTGCCCTTGTTTTCCACATCTCCAACATACCTTTACAAACTTTTCAGGAGACTTAGATCTCCCACTTGAGGACTTAAATATATTTCTTTCCCAAGAGCGTCCTCTTGAAAATAATGCATATGTGCTATGTCCTTCCATGTTCTTTCGTCTCATCTCTTTCGATAACAAGGATGAGACCACTTCATAAAAATTCAAGGAAGTTGTATTACTACCTATGGCCACAACCAGAATATCCCAAGAGTCAGGTAAAGAGCACAGTAAATTGATACACTTATCTTCATCTGAAATTGTAATCTCAACAGATACTAACTGACTTACCACAATATTGAAGGCGTTCCAATGCTCTGCCATCAAGTCTCCATCTCTCATCCTCAAGCTATACAAATTCTTTCTCAAGAATAGTTTATTTACTATGGACTTAGACTGATACAACTTTTCCCATAAATATTTGGTTGTAGCTTCCTCTGACACATTCATTAATACTGAATCTGAGAGACATGGTCGGATTGTGCTCTTCACCTTCCGATCCAACTTTTTCCAGTCATCTACTGAAGTTCATGTAGGTGCAGTACTTGGATCCACTGTGATCCAATAATATTTTTCCACCAACACATCTTTCATCTTGATCTTCCACAACTCAAAATTTTTTCCATTAAACTTCTCGATCTCCATTTTCGAACTGCTCGCCATTTCGTTTCACCTGGAAAATCAATATCACAGATCTCCCACTGTAACAATTCTTAACACAATCTCAAGCCAAACCCTTGACCACAAAGGCGTCCCCCTGAAGCCAGCAGAGCTCTGATACCAAATGTAGATTTTAACCTTGTACAATATTTTACTGCAAACAATTTTTCAATAAAAGAACATAAAAGATACAATGGAAAATACACACATTGCACAAATATTTTTCCCCTGGAAACCCAAATCGGGAAAACCAACATATTCTATATTCATTCATAGTGATACATTGTTTACAATACAATATACATATAGGAACCAACGACATACAAAACCCTAACCTAGTGACCTGGATTAGTCAAAAACACTAATTCCTTAACCAGAAATAGAAAACCATCGGCAAAAACTATGTGCCAAAAAACCCCCTAACAATGGACATGAAAATTGAGGTGACAAGAAAAACAAGGAAAACATGTGACACGTTTCTCGAGAAAAAAAATTCTTGGGGGCACTACTCCTGAACCCCCACATAGGGGGGCTATCGCCCCCCTACAACCCCCAATGTGCGCCCAACACAACGTAGCAAACACTACATCTATTCGTGCAAATAATATAACACATACCCAACAAATTTGAGCCACCGTGGATGTGGTGAATGGGTGTGGAAGAGCACATAGATGAGCATATTTGGAAAGTCAGTCGACTACCACCGTTATAACTGAATTATTTTAGATTTAGGTAAGCCAAAAATGAAATCCATGGAAATATCCCTCCAAATAGTAGGGGGAATAGGAAGTGGTTGGATTGTGCCTAGGGATTTGACTGTTTCTCCCTTGTTACATTGACATACATCACATTCAACCACAAATGTGCGGACATCCTATTTCATATCATCCTAGAAAAAATAATGTTTGACCCCTTCATAGATTTTTGGTAAACCTTGAATGCCCAACTGTGGGTGAAGCATGAAGCTGAACAAGCACTGTGGATTGAAGTTGTGGCTGTTTTCTTAAATACATAAGGCATTTGTAGCGCAACTCTTCATTATTCCAAGAGTACCTTGGAAAATATGGAGAATGATGTTTCAATTGTTAGATTAGGTTAGAGAGTTTGGGGTCTTGCATCCATTCTTGGTGAGAAACTTGGAGTCAATATGGTACAATGAAGGAGAGGGAAAAGAGGGACCCCTCTTCTTCATAATTCTTGGAAAGAGTGTCAAAAACCACATTTTATTTTTCCTTCTTGTAAATGATCTCATAATCATATCCAAATATCTTTTTCACCCATTTTTGTTTCTCCGAGGATGAAATTCGTTGTTCCAAAAAATGCTTGAGGCTCTGATGATCAATTTTAATTTGGAAGTGTTTCCCCAGGAGATAAGGACTCCAGAGATCCATGACATGCAAAATAGCCAACATTTCCTTTTCATAGATTGAGTGGACCAAATGTCTCTCCAAAAGTTGTTTACTAGTGAAGGCCAAAGGATTGCATCCTTGCATGAGGACTGCCCCAATTCCTTTCCCTAAAGCATCACATTCCAGTACAAAATTATTAGTGAAGTTGGGAAGGGCGAAGACTGGAGTCCTGCACATAACCTCTTTCAATTCTTGGAATGATTGTTCAGTGGATGGAGTCCAAGTGAAAGAATTATTATTAAGGAGAGTAGTGAGAGGTGCAACAATTTTTCCATAATTCTGAACAAACTTTCAATAATACCCTGTTAAACCTAGAAAACTATGAAAGTTCTTAAGAGTTTTAGGGAGAGGCCAATCCTACATTTCTTCAATTTTCTTAGGATCCACCTGCATGCCATCCTTGCTGAAAATATGACCCAAGTACTCCACTTCATAGGCTCCAAAGGCACATTTAGACTGTTTGAGGAAAATTTTGTGCTGAGATACTAGATGGAGAACTTGATCAACATGGGCGAGATGGGATTCCCAATTTTTTCTATAGATGAGAATATCATTAAACAAAACTAAGACAAAATGATGAAGAAATGGAAAGAAGACATTATTCATGAGACTTTGGAAAGTGGAGGGGGAATTACATAGACCAAAGGGCATGACCAAGAACTCATAGTGACCCTCATGAGTTCTAAAGGAAGTATTGGGAATGTCTTCCTATTTCATATGTATCTGGTGGTAGCTAGAATGAAGAACAAGTTTAGTAAAGTACTGAGCATCGCTCAACTCATCCAACAAGTCATCAATGACATGAATGGGAAATTTTTCTTTGATGGTGAGTTTGTTCAGGTCGTGAAATTCTGGGCACATGCTCCAATTTCCTTCTTTCTTGAGGACCATAACCATAGGGGAGGAATAAGTGTTGGTACTAGGACGTATAACACCAGCTTTGAGCAATTGTTGAACAATTTTATAAATTTCATTTTTCTATGCAAAGGGATGATGATAAGGGAGAACATTGGGAGGAAGGATACTTGATACTAGAGGAATGGAATGATCATGAACACCATGGGAAGAGGGAATTCCATGGGGAGTGGGAAAAATGACTTGATGTTTGGAGATGATATATTGGAGGTCCGGGTGCACATAGGGTGTCTCAATTGCTTGAATCGAATGGAGTTGGGAAATAATTACCAAATGACCTTTTTTGAGGATATTTTCCATTCAATGGGAACTGATGATCTTAGGGGAGCCTCCTACCAGGCCTTGGAACTTATACCGGTGTCCCTCATGTTGGAGTTGCATGGTTAATTCCTTAAAATCCATGAGGATGGGTCCCATAGTGAGTAACCATTCAACACTGAGCGGAATGTCACAACCACCCATGTCAATGGAAAACATATGAGATTTCAGGTGATACTGACCAATTTGTAGGCACATATTTTCACAATTCCCACCACATTTCATGGAACCTCCATTGGAAATCATAATTTGAAAATTGTTGATAGCATGAATATAGAAATTGAATTCTTGGGAAATACGACGATGAATAAAATTATGGGTGCTGCCATTGTCAATGAGAATTATGACCTTCATGTTATTAATGTAGTTGATGAGCTTGAGGGTTTGGGGAGTAGAGAAACTAGTAAGGACATGCAGTAAAATCAATGGTTCAACTTCAGGTGGATCAAAGGGTGGAGTAGGAGCATCAGTTGGGGGCAGTTCATCCAGTGGGGAAAGTTTGGCCTCCTTGAGAGAAACATCCTAAAAAATGGCCATAATTTTTTTTATTCCTTACACTTGTGCCCGGGAAAATAGTTTTCATCACAATGATAGCAAATACCCTTGAGTTATCATTCAGCCATTTCTTCTCGGTTAATTTTTGTACCTTGAGAGGATTAGAAAGAGGGGCAGGATTGGTAGGTCGAGTGCGAGGATTAAAGGAGGGTTTTTGGTTCTAGGTGGAGACAATTTGGTGGGATTCCTTGGCTCGTTGAGTATCTCCCAACCAAGTTTGAGGGTAAGACATGAGGACTTGGGCCCAAATTTCATCCTTGAGGCCACTGATAAAGGATTCCCTGAAGAAAGCATCTGACATGCCCTCTATTTGGAAATCCAAGTGTTCAAAGGCATATATAAATTATTCCAATGTGTGAGATTGTTTCAACTTAATCAAACGACCTTGATAGTGGGTTTCAGTGTCAAAGCGTTCATAAATCTCTGCATCAAATTGTGTCCAAGAAACATACCCTTGGCATGTATTTCGACACCATTACCACCATTTCCAGTGTTCAGTATCCAGATAGAGGAGACTATAACGAAGTTTGGCCAACTCATCAGTAATTCCACGTAAGGAGAAATAATATTCCATGTGAGTGATCTAGCCTGTGGGATCTAGGCCATCAAATTTGTTCACGTCAACTCTGAGAAGACGGGGATCATGAGGAAGGGAGTTGGAATGAAAGGCCATAGTATGGGAAGATTCCTAACCTTCATAGTGTGAAGGTTGTTTAGAGGAGGGAGAGCCATGTGACAATTTTAACCATTGGTTGAGAGCGGTGGTGAGGGAGGCCAATTCACCTTTAACTATTGTAAATTAACCCTTAACGTCGGACTCAAAGGTTTCCAATTTGGAATTGGTGGAAGAAATGTTTGAAGTCAGTCTTTGGATTTTCTCCCTGTGTTGTTTAGATTCATCTCGGAGGTGAAGGATCTATTGGTTACAAGTGGTGGTCATTTGAGAATGCAGGGGACTGAGGAGTGAAAGTGGGTCCAAATAAAAAAGACAAAGAAATGATATATATGACTGTGATTAGGGTGAAAAGAGGAATGAAATGGGATATGTGTGAAATAAGGGTGTCAGGAAGGGTGGGTGGGACCATAGAAAAAAAGGTTGATAAGTGATAGGTACCACAATGATCAAGGTGAAAAGGGGAGTCCAATGGAATGGGTCACAAATAAGAGTGTCGAGAAGGGGGGTCAAGTCGACAAAAAAATATAGGTTGGAAAATGATAGATGCCACTCTAATCATAGTGGAGAGAGGAATCTGATGGGATAGGGCCCAAATAAGGGTGCCGACGGGACCACTATACTCTTTTTTTCTATTTTACTCTTGCGTTGTTATACTTCGATCTGAATAATACTGTAGTGGAAAAATACCCAAATTATTAGCAGAAAAAAATGTGTAGTAATTTCACAAGCAAAATATAGGAAGAAAGGTTGCACTACAATATATATATTCCTTTTTGGTTATGTTTCCATCCCAAGGGTTCGGGTGTTCATGGTTCCTACAGACAAGGGCTGTCCCTCTGCTATAACTCTCTGATATATGTGCGGGGTCGAACAATAGTACTTATCCCAACATCTCAGGGAACCAACTAAGGAGGCTAGACCATTCCCTTAGTCGTACTACTCAATTACCCAAATACTAGAGAGTATCTTCTTGAGTGCTATTCTCGGTGGCACTATAGCATTTAGGAAATCAATCGATTGATCTATGGAGGGTTTCAAGATACCTAGTCTAGTTTGTATACATGTGTTGTCTGATGCACTACCACTCAAAGGGGTACCAACATGGGTTACAAGGGTGTCCAACAATGTGAGCTTAAAAATATCTTGTATTTCCTGCATGTATACTTCCTCGATCATAGATTTATGTGCTAAACTACAGATCATTGTAGTTTTAAGATGTCGGAACACATCTCTACCTTGGAAAAATTCAACCCACAATTCCTACCAAGGAAAGTGCTATGATACAACTTTTTAGGTACCAGATCTATTATAATAGCAGAAAAGAGAAATATTGTAGTGAATAACAATGGAACAACAATAGAAAACTGAAATACTATAGAGAATAATAACAGAACAACAAAGTATATGTAACCACAACACCAAAATAATACCTTTATTAATAGGAAACAATGTTCACTTGCCTCTTCGAGGGGGAAACCTCCAGCAGAGAAGAGCTCTATTACAATAATTCTCAAGAAAATGATTTCTCATGCCTCCCACTCATATTTATATTAATTCTATCCTCTAAAGAACATTCTAGGGGAAGATATTTATAGAAGCGAAAACTTCTATTAGGTCTTCTTACATTGACTTGTCCACATTTATTAAATAGGCCTTATGAACTAATGTTGACCTTTGTTACATGGAAAATATATTATTCCACCTACATGAGGGGTTAGAGAGGTCAAGTCCCTAACAATGTAAGAAGGGATACCATTGGATTTTGAAAGTAAGAAATCAAAGGGAAAAGACTTGGTGAAATCCACATATGAAAAAGAAATGGAAACAATTTTACATGCAATAAAAAAATGGCATCAATATATCATTGGGAGGAATTTTAAAGTCAAGACAAACCATGATAGGCTAAAGTGATTTTTGGAGAAAAGTTTGTCATCAGAAGAGTAGCAAAAATGGGTAGAAAAAATGAAATGGTTTTATTTTGAAATAATCTACAAAAAGGGGAAGGACAATGTGGTCACAAATGTCATTTCTTAGGGAAGCAAGAGGTAAAAACTATCTAATAATTGTGTAGATTTTAACCTTGTACAATATTTACTGCAAACATATTTTCAATAAAAGAACAAAAAAGATACAATGGAAAATACAACATAGAGATTTCCCCCCTGGAAACCCAAACTGGGAAAACCAACATATTCTATATTCATTCATAGTGATACATTGTTTACAATACAATATACATATAGGATCCATTGACATCCAAAACCCTAACCGAATGACCTGGATTAGTCAACAACCCGAATTCCTTAACTGGAAATAGAAAACCATTGGAAAAAAAACCATGTGCCGAAAAACCACCTAAATATGTGACACTACTACTCCTGCAAAGAGTATAACACATACCCAACAAATTGAAGGAGTCGATGCATGATGTACTAAATGTTTTACAACTTGTGTAGAATAATTTAAAGATGATTTTGAAAAGGTTGATAATGTGTTAGTAAATGATAACCAATTTAATAGTCCAAATCCTTCAAATCATTCATCTATCACAAATAAGGATTTGGGAAGAAACATCCCTTTTAAAGATACTCCTTGTAGATAAACTTTTCATTTTCCGATTTCTGATAGCTATTATATTTTATACCCTTGTATGTTTAATGCTTCTTGTGTGAAGATATATATTCTCGATCCTTCCAAAGTGTTTTTTTCCGGGATCAGATTCAGGAATGAGAAGGATGACAAGATCACCTTGGAGTATTTTCAATATCTCCCATGTGATGGGTGTTCTATATGCACTAAAAACCCTCAATTAAATTGTCAACCCAGGGTAAGTAAACTTAGAGTTGTAGCACTATATATGCCAAGGCAGAAAGGCTAGAGGTAGTATAGTCTAACTAAGGAAATGGGCTATTTAGGGGCTAATCTACTTAAGCAAAGACTATTAATGATCAAACCCTATCAAATAACTTAAACTATTTACCCTAAGTAACTTTTGAACAATGGATCGATGGATTGTTCTAAGAAATAAAATGAAAATCCTACTTCAAGAAAGTTAACTTAATCATTACAATGAGCAAAAGCAAACTATCTATTTAATCTATTTAAATAACAACAACAAACTAATCTAATTAATCTATTCAAATTCAATGAACAACAACACGTAAGCAAATGAACAAGCAAACAACTATCCTATTAAAACAAGTAAACAAGAAAGCAACTACCCTATTCAAACTAACCTATGGAGACTTATTCAACAAGTAAACTAATAAGAAATCAAATAACTAACCTATGGAAACTTTTGCAGCAAGTAAACTAACCAAACTACTCAAAAAGTAACTAATCAAATTAATAAGAAAGTGAACTCTATTCTTAAGATAAACTTCATAATTACTTCTAATATATAAAATGAAATCTTAACCTATTGAATTGAAAGCGTCAAGACAATAAAATTTAATCAACATCTACTCTTTAATCTGCAATAACAAGAAAACTATTCTTTAATCTACAATAGCAAGAAAACTTCAAATATAGTGTTGATGGTTATGTCTTCGGTGTCTTATGATATCATGATGGAATTTAACAACTAATGATAACTCAAGAGGGATAAAATCAATATTAAATTCTATAGCAAAGTGAAAGGTATGAATCAGACAATCTAATGAGAACTTGGCCATTATAGAAGAAACATCAACTACCCTGAAAATCCATGTGATCATTCAATTCATGCATTAATCATCAACAATATGAAAACACTATTCTATTTAATTCAATTGCATTCTTATGCTAATGTAAGCAAATTCACACTACTAGATATTTACAACTAAGAACTAAACTCAAAATCAAACTTCAAATTGAAATTGCAATCTAGGTCTAGAATGGAAATTGCATGAGGTAAACTAAACTAATCCTATTCTTAACAATTTAAATTGCAAAGGGAAATCCTCATAAAAACATAACTCAAATCCTATTTCTATTTCAGCATATGAAAAGAGAATTAATAAGCAAACTAAATGAGCAAACTAGATAAGAAAACCAAATAACAACTAGATAATCAAGCTAAGAATCAAAACTAGTAACTATCCATCCATCGAAACTTTGCCAAAAGAATTCTATACTTTGTTTTAACTTCTAACTATTCTATTTCAGCATACATAAATTCTAACTATTATTTAATCACACAAGGGTTAGTGGCTTAAGATTAATCTTATTTCCTATTTAGTTAGAAATACATGGCATATTAACTATTCTTCATAAGCAACCTGCAAAAAGGGAACTGAAACAATTAGGCTATGAACAACAAACACAACAAGTAAAAATGATAAAAACACATGTACAGGAAATAAAAGAAATGATAATTGCATGAATCAAATACACAAACTAACTAACTAAATATTCACCCAGATAACTGGTGGGCCCCCCAGGAGGTCGTGGCTACTCCTCAATAGTGAATCACGAGCTCAAGCAACACGATTTCAACATTTAAATTAAAAACACAGTTTACACAAGTTTATGAAAATGTCTTGAAACAACAAAAACAATGCTAGCTTCACAATTCTTAGCTATTTTTCTGACCAATGTTGTGGTATTTATAGAGGTTACAAGTTGAGAGGTCGACCACTGGAAGGGTTGACCTCCTCTAAAAACAATAAATTACACTTAATGCATTTTAACCACCAGTGGCTTCTAGAAACTAAGCGAGCCAATCAACGCCCAATATAACAACCCAATCCAAGTTGTCAGAAGCTCAGTAGATGAAGGCCATGAGCACATGCAAAATCCATGTCACCAATTTTCCCATCACAGGCTGCCGATATAAAAACCGCAAACTCGCCCATGGTTTTAGTGCAGGATGGAGTGTCGGACGCAATGCGGGATGGAGTACCGGATGCAGTGCCAGATGGAGTACTAGATGGAAAAACGCCATGCAATTTTTCCCTGTGACACACAGATCGTGAATTATCTTCTTGGAATCATTAAATCATATTGAATTAAACTTGAAACCATCATAACACATCAATCATACGTACCTGGTATAAGCTATGGCGATTTGATACAAAAATCCTTCAAAATAAGAAAATACACATATAATATTGGCCAAAAAGGATCTAATCATCATCATTAAATTAACCAAATCGCGAGCCCAACATTACCCCCACACCTGATATTTTGTAGGTTCCACTGAAAACAAAAAGGAATTGAACCACATGACTAAACTTGCTGAGAAGGATTAGCTTTAGAATCTTCTCCTTCTTGTCGTGAAGATTTTGTCTTGTGCCTCTTATGTTGCTTCAATTGTGCCCTGAGGTTGCAATTGGTTTTGGTCATTTCATCAACCAAGCATTGAAGGGAATTCACCTTTGCTTGGAATATTGCATTATCATGGTGAATATGCTCATCTAAAGTCTTCCTCTCTTCCAATTGTTGCAACAGCTGATCATTTTCCTGTTGTAACTTTTCAATGGTTGGAGCAAGATCAAATATCTTAGAGGAGGGTTTAGATCCCTTGAAAGATGTAGAAAGTATATCATTTTTAGGATCTGGGATAGGCATATGTGAAGTAGGAGTAACAAGGGGTTGATGATGAGAAGTAGGTTCAGATTTTGTCTTTATATGAGGCTTCAATTCCTTTGCAGAAACTTCCCTAAGTCTTTTGTGAGGGCTTTCGAGATCAGAGGATACTTGGATAGGGTCTGAAGTGGTCAGGTTTTTTTCATAAGGTTTTCCTCTTGTGCTTTAGGTACTCTTTCGAAAGGGTCCTCTATTAAATTGATTAGATCCTCCTCTATTTGTGGGGACTGTAGGGAAGTCTTGTTGAATTACCTCTTGTATTGTTTTGGGTGCAGGATCAATAGACGTGGAAGGAATTGGGGGGTTAGCAATAGGCTTCTTGGTCTTCTTTCCCGATGAGGCTACAAGGGTATTAATAAATTTCTTGGAATTTTGGTCTGGTAAAGGAATAGCTTGTGTAGGAGGGTTTGGAGTTTTCAGAGAATGGGGTTTGGGTGGAGTAACAATCCCTAGATCAAGTGTCTTCTTTCTAGTCTTGATTGTAAGATGAGGGTTTTCAAATTGGTAAATGAACTCATCCCACGTTTTCCCCTGTTTTTCCAACTGGCTAAGACAAGTAGTTTGATAAGGACATGGTGAAACAAGATACTATGGGGATTGGTTACATTCTTCCTCACTTGGGAGGACATCTTCTCAAGACTCTTTAAAAAGTAGAAGGGAAAATTCAATGGCTTATTGAACTGAAAGTGAGCTAATAATCGAAAGTGACAGGATTTAAAGGCGGAATATCTACCTTCACATGTAATCAATCTAGTGATGACTATGCGAGGGTTAATTATCTCCTCTTTTATCCACTCCTTGGGGTATCCATTAGCTCCAGAGATGTTCTGAAATTCAGGTTTGAAAACCCTATTATAGCTTGATCGTGGCAACTGGTGGTTTTTAAACCATCTATCCCCAATTCTTGGAAGCTTTGTGGCTGCGGATATGGATTCCTCAGAGACCCCAAAGGTGAGATACCCCACATGTGCTGTGTTTTCATCAAAACCAAGGGTGAATTGCATTAAAATGCCGTCGTTGTGTCCCTTCAAGTGAGCCAAGAACGACCCCCAACCTGTGTGAAGGAACACTTCCCTACATTGTGAGAACTCAGGGATGGTGAAGAGGCCATCATAGGGGGATGGATCATATCGCTTGGGCATGATGACAGTGTGGGAAAAATTCACAGAGGGAGAAATTTGATAGAGGATGGGTGCAGTCAGGACAAGGATGGGCACGATTAAGCAGACGTTGAGAGAAATTAAGCAGGGGCTAAGCGCAATGTGGACAGAGATGAATGAAATGAGACAAATGCTGAGTGCATTTAGACAGGGGAGAACACAATTATTAGAGGGTGAGTGTGAGGAATAAATGGGATAACCAAATTGAGCGATCCGTCCGTTTTTTAGTGCGACTAGGGTGGAACGATTGCATTCATCAATGAATTCACATGCACGAGTTTCCATGTGTGAGCGTCAATTTCAAATTTGAAGGAATGTTTTGGGAGGCAATCATAATGATGAAGAGGTTAGATCAATGTCAAAGTCTTTGAATTGGACATTTGATCATGAAAATTTCTAAGGTTTGCGTCATTTAGTCTTAATTGCCATGAACTAATTCAAATAAATGCAATTGATTCCTGGTTACCTGAAATTGTGGACAATTACTAGTGTATACTTTCATATGGAACTTCATCCAGCACCTCATATGGTATTTGAAATGGCACCTCACATGAAATTCCATATGGCACTCCATATGGTACCTATGTGTGAAATGAAATTTTATTCTTCCTGTAATGGATAACCTGCAACCTTAGAATGATTTTGACAGTCACAATGAATAGGAGCAGATGCAGAGTGTTCCATTATTATTTATTTTTCCACCATGCTTACTCGATCCATTCTTTTATCTCACGTAATAAATGTAATCTCAATTATGTAATGAATAGTCTATAACGAAAATAAACCAGTTAAGTGGTATGTTAAGGAAATGTATAGAAATTTATAACACAAGGAATTATCATTTCAAAAATAAAATAATTGTTGATGTCATAGCTTGTGTCATGGAAAAAATACACATAAATTCTTACCAAGATTTTACTTCTTCTAGGAAGTGTTATCATTTGTCAACTCATGAAACCCCTCCTTCACACCTAAGTATTGTGACACCTCACAATAAAAAATATAGGAAACCAGTCAATTCTTCCAATAGCCAAATATTTACATCTTGTTAAGTGTAGAGATAAATTTCACAGATTGTTCTGACGAGATGGTTAGAAGATGAACCCACCTATAGGATAAGAGATCATGTATATAGATAAGAAGGGGTAGGTGAGAGAGTTTCAACATAGTCTCAAAGTTAGTTCCCAATGGAAAATTTATGGAGTTCATTAACCTTACCTTGACCATACATACTTCATGTCATCTTTGTCTACAAGTAATGTCGTACATCAGGACAAGTTTAAATTTCTTATTTATTTTTTTGTCAGATTACCATCCTCGCTAGGTAGAATGCTCCACTGCTAGAAATCCTGTTCATTACTCCGATAGGTTTACCTAGTCATACCACATGTCGGTACCCGCTGCCAACATACCTGTTCAATATCCTGGAAGGTTAGCCTCTTACACCCTCAGATATTGGTCCTCCATCTTTTAAGATTTTAGTGTAAGATTGCTTTATGCAAGAAGATGGGGGAACAACTCTTAAAACAACTTTTTCCCTTTTTTTTTCAATTGGGATGGTATTTATGTTAGAGGATGAATTTCCATTATATATTCCTTAGTGATTGTCTTGATGTAAGGGGTACTCAAACAGACATAGCCTATCTAAATATATGACATACTCAAGTATTTTTAGTGTGTAGTGGATGGTACCATTGGGAAAAAAATAAAGGTATCTTTAGGCTCAACTCACTTTTTTTTTTAAATTATTGTGATGTTTCCATGGCTAACCGCTAATAAGACCTCCTTGTTACTCTTTAATAAAAACAATTTACTCACTTACTCAAGATTCTTGGGGAAACTGTACAAGTGACCTCTAAGATTGATGGTTACGATATCACTTCCTTATATAGTGGTGAAGGTGTTTAAGAGCAATTGTTTTTTTTTAAATTCCTTAAGAAGAAAAGAAATAAAAATATTTGCAAAAATATGGCTAATTACAACAAGTCATTATTCATTTGATGCTTAGTAGAAAACAAGATTCAAATATAGCAATGTTTTGAAGAAAAAACCTTCTTTATATTTCCTTGAAACTGTATACTCCTGGTGAAATAAATACCTACAAAAATCTCTAGAATTGTTTATCAACAAAATTCAAAATTATTTACATATGTACAGTAGAAAATTCAAAAAATATTCAAGAACAAGGGGGGACTTCCCCATCTACTAAGGCCAATGCCTTGTCAGTTGACACGACCTGTAGAAAATCTTCTTTGGAAATGGGTTTGTGATAAAGTTTGAGTCGGTGTCCATTTACTACAAAGGAGACTCGTCCATCGTTAATTGTTTTGATTTTCACAGCTCCATTGTCATATACAATGACTACCTCATAAGGAACCAACCACTGAGTGGTGAGTTTGCCTTTGAAGGCTTTAAATTGGGAGTCAAACAACAAATCCCAATCACCAGGTTGGAAGTGTTTCTTCTTGATAAACTTGTCATGCCATTTTCTCCTCTAGTTTTGGACTAATATTGTTCGTTGGATGGCATCTTGCTTGATCTCATCCAACTCAATAAATTGTAGGGATTGTTGTTTCTGATCCTCATCTAAGTTTAATCCCAATTCTGCAGCAATACGGAAGGTCCTTACTTGAAATTCTATTGGTAGAAGTACTTGTTTCCTGTACACTAACTCATAAGGGGTATGCTCAGTGGTGTTTCTCCAGGTGGTCCGATATGCCCACAAAGCCTCTGGAAGCCTATCAACCCAATCTTGATGATGTAATTGAATAGTCTTGGTTAATATAGCTTCTATAAATTTGTTTGTATACTCTACCTGACCATTATCTTGTGGGTGGTATGGAGAAGATTTACAATGTTTAATCTCATATTTCTCTATTAGCTCTCTCATTAGCTTGGAAGTGAATTGAGTGACTTGTTCTATAACAATTTCACGAGGGACACTGAAGCGGGTAAAGATGTATTCATAGATAAATTCGAGAACAAATTTTTCTGTAGCCCTAAATAGGGATTTTTCCTCTACCCACTTGGTGACATAATCTGTACAAACCAAAATATAGTTTTTCTTACGAGACATGGGTGAAATTGGTCCTACAAAGTCAAGGGCCCATTTTTCGAAAGTCTATATCATAACTTGGGCACCGAAGGACATTTCATCAACTGACATGGGTCTTCCTATTCTTTGGAAACGGTCACAACTCCTCACACACTTGGCAACATCCTTGAAAATGCTAGGCAATTAGTAACCTGAATGTAACACCTTATATGATGTACGTTTGTCAGAAAAATTTCCACCACATGGTCCATCATGAAAACTTCGTAGGATTTATGGTATCTTGTCTTCTTAGACACATCTATGAATAATCAAATCAGGACCTGTACGAAAAAGGTCATGGCCAACCCAATAGTAATTGGCACTTTTTGTGATAATTCTATGTTTTTCATGAGGTGGCAAATGAGAATGTTATAGGAAAATCCCCCTGCAGACAAGTGGATTTTCTCTTGAACCCTAAATCTCTAAGATCAAGACAAAAAGGTGCTAACTTTGGTCATTGACATCCTTTTAAACCTAGATAAGTCAATCAAATAGAGAAAAGGAATAAGATGTACCTTTTTACGATGTTTGTCCTTTCCCAGTCCAAGTTGAGCCTTGATCCCTAAGTTCTTCAACAAGTCCTGCAATCCAATAAGAGCAAAGACAAAAGAACTTCCTATTCTACCATGATTAATTAAAAACTAGATATATCTATCAAATACAAGTTCATGTAGGCATACACAACCTTGAAATAAATAGGCCAAGCACATGTATTAATGAGAACTCGATAGCAATACTTACATACCTTTGATGAAGTTGCAACAACCTCACCAAGATATCCTTGTCCAAACCCCTTCTCAAATGATCCACAAACAAAATGACTATGCTTCACTGATTATCTCCCTTATGATATCATAATTTTGATGCCTTCAATGTCTTCAATACCACTTCTCATGAGATCATAAGTTTGGTATCTCTAAAACTCTATATATTTCACCATGAGAAGGCATCTTTATTTAAGCTTGGAGAGACCCAACCACCTTAGAGATTCTTGGGATAGGTTGAGGATCCTTCTCCATCAGTTGTGGATCTTCCCTAAGATCTAGCATTGAACTCAGATTCAAATCCAACCAACTCTATAGATAAGGGGGAGTTTTCCCTGATTTTCCTCAATAGCCCAAGATTTCCTCAAACAACCCAACGCTCCCCCAAAATGGGGCACAAAGTGTTGCAACACTCCCCCAAAGGAGGGAAAGGAACACTAGCACTCCCTGACAATAGGTAGGGGAGCGTTGCCCAAAATTTCCTCAAAAAAGACCAGTGCTCCCCCATAAGTGTGCACATAGTGCTGGAACACTCCCCCAAAGAAGGTCAAGGAGCGTTGGCATTCCCTGACAGTGGGTAGGGGAGTGTTGGCCTTCAAAATTCATTTTTAAGTGGTTTTTTTCATGGTAAAATCTTTGTACTCTTCATCAAATGATTTCTTCTTCTTTAACCAGTCTCTGAGGGTGTCTTCAAGTGTTCCTTATGATGTTGTTCGAGACACGACATGGGAAAGATGACTCTATGATGTCTGTGACACTTGCGACACTTGTGGCCAAAATGCGACACTTGTAATGATGACAATAGGTCATCATTGAAATGATTAATTTTGATGTGTAATAGATTTTCCCCCAAAGTGCGAAGTTAGAAGACAAAAACTGATGACTGAAGTACTTTGTAGACTTTTTCGAGCAAGGGTATGGATGCAGAGAACCTAGTAGAAGCTACACACAACCATCAAACAAATATTATGACATGTTTCAAACCCAAGGCATGCATACCTATTCTTGGGTGAAAAATACTTGCAAGGTATGGCCACCATAAGATACACTGCAGATCCATAATTATATTAACAAAGAGTATAGCCACCAAAGATGCAATGTCTATCTATACTTCCATGACATGAACTGATCATAGCCATGAAAAATACACAGTGGATATAAAAAACGACAAGACATAGCCACATACCAATACAAAGTGGATCTATGTAACAATATATGAGTCAATATTCAAGAGAAACTTCGTCGCAACCTGGGTAAAGTACATATCAGAGTGATTACTCAACCTAGGGTCTTCTTACCGATCCTGATGTAGTATGAATCTTACCATGTGAATAGATGTCCTGATGTCGAACATGGTAGAAAGCACTTGATTACCTGTCAATGAGGTAAACCGTTAACAAGTGCAAGGGAAATCACCATTGATGTCAATGATTCCCAAGGTACCCTAGTACCTTCCAATGAATGTGAATATATGAGATTAAGTCGAACATTCATGGAATCATCCAATCAAAGGTCAATGATGTAAACCCACTGTTGAAAGCGAGGAGGCCTGCCATTGAGGCATGCAGGTCCCAAGGTACTAACTAGTTTCTAAGTCTAATTCCCAGATAATGTGTTGAAGTCGACAGGAACAGAATCGTCGAAGGAGGGCCTTGATGTATCCCCCATAAATGACACGAAGCTGACACAGAGATGTAAATTGATGGATCAAATGAACATGGAATGACACTGGTATTGAAACAAGAAATTTGTGATGGTTGAATCTCAAGGAAAATACTTCCCTTGAACACTGAAGCACAACAACAGAAACATGACATGGACCAAAACATGATGATGCAATGGATGCTATGACTTTCATCGGGTGACCCAAAGGAGTAAAGAAAATCAGAGGATTGGTTCAGTGCAGAGTTTTAGAGGATTAAAATGTATGGAAAGACAAAGTGTCGTGTTCAAGGGCGACCGTAAGAGTGATCTGTAATGTTCCCAAAAACTGTTTGGCTTGCTTCTTCAATCCCCCCCCCCATCCAGATAGATGAGTACCTATTTTCGATTTAATGAGCTCGAGGAGGATAACACATGATCGATATAAATCACCTTCGATAAGTCCCTCTTCCTTTGTTTAACAAACTGGAAGAAGTAAGGGTTCGGTCCCATATGGGCCCTTCAATGTATGAGTTTTTTAATGAGTCTAGAGAAGGTAAAATCGATGATTTATCATGTTTAGAGAGTCTGAAAATAACTTAAAGACGACTCCGGGGTTGTCTCTTTTCATAATTTTAGTCTTGCGAGGCCAAAAAAGAGATAAACTACCACTCGCAAGATGCCCTTTCAAACCTTTTAACGAGTGTGAAAGGAAGCAAGATCACTCAAGAATCTTTTCATGTTTAGAGAGTCTGAAAAGAGCTTAAAGGAGACTCCAGGGGGTTCCTTTTTTGTATAAATTTTACGAGTATGAAAAAGTGATAAAATTCTACTTGGTTACATTCTCATGTATTTTCGAGCGTGAGAAAGAACACAGACTAAGCTCGGTATTGGTTTCATTTTTACACAAGCTTGAAAAAAAATTAAACTAGGCTTGTAAATTCCCAACGCAATTTCCAAAGGTTGGGATACCCATGGAAAAGCTAGTGGCATAAATCCAGAAAGATAATCAAAGGCTGGAGACATTCCCCCCAAGCTTCAAATCAGTCACCGACTGTGAGGTTCTCACCAATTTCTGTACTAGATGGAGAAAAAGGATACAAGTGGATGAAATGAAGGTTAAAAAACGAGACCTAATGAAAGACTCGACTTGGTATGAGAGGTGACTGTTTCATTTTTTAACGATCTTGACACAGGAAAAGAACTATGCTCAAGGCTCTGGGTTTAATCCCCATATTTCTGTTTCATTTTTTAACGAGCTTGTTACAAAGAGGAAAACTATGCTCATAGCCTTTGTTTCATTTTGTAACGAGCTTGCCACAGAGAGGAAAATTGTGCTCATGACTTTTGTTTCATTTTTTAACGAGCTTTCCATAGAGAAGAGAAACTATGCTCGTGGAATATTCTTGATCATGGCTTCCAAGAAGATAACGCTCTAGAAGGACACCATGTCAAGGGACAAAAATCGGTCATGGCTTCCAAGAGATCTTCACTAGATGGAAGAAGAATGCTCCAGAAGGAACACATGTCGAGGGTCTCGTTAGGGGTAAGGAGATCAGGCTCCAGTATCCCTACCGAAGAGATCACCATGTCAACTACCGGATCTAAGTCATCAGAAGTTGAAGTCATGGGAGACAATGCCACATAATTGACCTATGGCAGGGGTGATACCGATTGCATATAAGAACCATGTAGGGAGGTCATTGGGTTTATGGTCATGTCAGGGCCAATAAACGAAAGTTGATCAATAGTCACCATTCTTCCATCATGTGGGAAATATATCACACTAAAAAGAGTGGACACAATAGCTTTCATGGCATAGACATAATCTTGTCCAAGGAGTAAATCGAAATCCAAGGGGTCCTGGACTACCATAACATCAATAAAGACAGTTTTCCCTCCCAAATTTATGAGAAACTGGGGAAGGATCCCTAAAGGGTGATTGGTTCTTATGTTAAAAGAAACCAAAGTCTAGGTAATTGGCACAAGCTGAGGATAACCCAAAGCTTGCCAAGAAATAGAGGACAAAATACTAACGGATGAACCTTAATCTATCAATGCATGAGGAACATCCCGATAACAAACCTATACTGTAATCTTGAAAGGAATGTGAGAGGGAAGACGAGGTCTAGTTATCACACCCTAATAAAAAAGTATGGTCTCATTACTTGGAGGGGGTTTCATGGGAGAAGGAGGAATTCCCCCTAGCATGGTAGATTTTGTATCAACGAGAAAAACGTGGGAAAAATCAGGTTTACTCTCTAGAGGGAGAGTAGGATCGACTGATGATGAGATCAGATCGACCACTTTGGTTTCATTCTCCAAGGGGAGAATGGGGTAGATAGGTGGAAATAGATCGACTGCTTGGGTTGCACTCTCTAACAGGAGAGCGGGATCGACCAAAGATGGGATTGGATCAACCACTTTGTCAACTGGCTCAACTAAGGACGTGACCAAATTGAATACATGATCAACCGAACTGACCAATGAAGGGACCGAAGCAACCACTTTGGCACTCGTCAGAGGAGGAGTGGGATTGACCACGTTAGCACTCTTCAGATGAAAGGTGGGGCTGACCAATGACGGGACTGGATCAGTCACTTGGGTTTCATGTTTTAGACGAAAAGAGGGGCTGATCGATGACAGAACTAGATCAACTACTTTGGTTAGTGGTTAAACCGAGGATGAAACTAGATTGACCACCTGATCAATCAGACTAACCACGGATGGAACCGGATTGACCATTCCATCAACTAATGATGAGGTGGGGGAAATATTACGATAACCAGTTGGAAGTTGAAGATTTTCCAAAAGAGAAGAATCCTCATCCATACGAGGACAAAGGTGAGAATAATGATCACCTTCGCATAACATACAAGGAAATTTGACAGTTGTATTCTTCTTACCAACCTTAACATCACTAGTTGACGGGGTGTCACCAACATGTCTAGCAGAGGCCGATGATGTGGAGGACCACATTTCTAAGACCTTGGGAAGACCAGGGAAATCCCTTAGAAAGTGGTCACCCTTACAAAGACTGCAAGGGAATTTGGGTTTCAGATTCTTCGTTGGAGTCTTGTCAACCTCATCAACACTCCCAGTACAATGAATAGTAGCTGGTTTCTTGGATGCAACATTTGATATGGTCAGAGGCTCGGTCCTTTTTGGGTTCTTATTCTTCTTCTTCTTATCAACTTGGCTACTCGCTTTAGAGATTTCACTAGGAGAAGAAGGAGAAATGGAAGGAGACTTAATGGGTGAAGAAGGTGAAAATTTGACATGAGGTTGATGTGTGGATGGTGTACTTGCATCTGAAGTATTAGGTGTAGCTGAAGCACTAGGAATATTTGATATCACTGGAGTGGGGAACAACCAAACCGGTAATTCGATGGTGAGTCCCGAAAGACTCAGTGTGGCAATGTATGGAGGACCAATGTTTCCAAAAGAAGGAAAGGTGAAAGGTTCCCCAGGATAAGGGGTTCCTCCATTGGTATTCCCAGGAGTTGATTCCATTGACTCGACCTAAGGTCCACTAAATAAAACAAACAACACACGCTACAAATCTAAGAAGAAAACAATCAAACAAAACTTCCCATAATGAAACCACTAGTTGGTGATGAAATCCAATGCTGCGAGATCAATATAGGAAGGGGTAGGGATAGAGAGGGTGGATCACTTACGTTGGTGACCTTCTTAATGGACTTACGCCTTGGTGCAAGCTTCCACACAGTAATTGTGGATTTACCCTCCAAGGAGCCTGAGTGAGTTTGACCAATGTCTATTCCAGGTATAGTGAGACTTCCCTTCACCATCACCTTGTGTAAGACCTTGAATATTATGGCTACTAAGGTCACCAACTCCCAGTTAGCCCCTGGGTGGGTACAGTCGATAGTCTAGTATGAACGTATGGGAAGGATAACAAGTTCGAAATCCTTCAAGAGAACTGAGGACAAGTGGACCAGTAGAACTCCAGAGTACCCTAAACGGATTCAGAATTCATGAAGCACTGAGACCAAATGAATACAGTTGAGCCTCAAGAAGAACCCCCAATATACAATCTAACTACTATGAATGGTTGAACCATGGAGGGATAATCTTCATAACTCTCCCGAACGCGACCTCGTGCGTAATCTCTGTGTGAGAGGGGGATCCCAGTAAGCTTAAATGAAAATTGGATTTTCTCTCCCTATCGCAAGATGCTAAGTTTGTTTGACAGCTTTGGAAAGTTATCCTTTCAACCTATTCCAAATCCCTACACCTTAAGCTAATGTAGGTTTGCTAACAGAAAAAACGTCTGATAAATTTTAGTTTAGCACTTGATTTTAAGGCTATTGTTTCTCAAGAGGAACATTGTAAGGTAGCTAGAGAGGTAGTGGGGGGGCCCAGAGGGCCCATAGTGATAATAGTGGAGGTCATTCAATGTAAGGTGGACTAGGTCCACTATATTATTAAATAAGGCCCACTATGGTAGTTAGATATAATAAATGTAA
>ML807536.1:97422-112167 GCA_009831015.1 Picea engelmannii
ACTCCAACTGCAGTTTCCCTTTCTTTCATTCTTTCTTCTGCTTTTCGCATGCCAGCATTCTCCCTGATTTTCTGAACTGGCTCTTTCCATGCCTCCTCTATGCATGCCACATCATTCGTGCTGTTTCTTAAAGAAAACTATTGATAACTTTTGCTGCTTAGTCATGACCGTGGCTAAGGCGTGTGTTCTTATCAGCAAAGATCCAACGCTGTTTCAGCATAGTTTCCAGCACTGTGTTTCAGCCCAGCGCTGTGTTTCAGCATCTGTAACATTACTATGTTTCAGCTGTTACAACACTGTGTTTCAGCATAAGTTCCAGCTCTGTTTCAGCATTGTGTTTCTGTATCTGTGTTTCATCATCTACGTTCCAGCATCTGTGTTCCAGCATCTGTGATTTAACTTCTGTGTTCCAGCTTTGTTTCAGCACTGTGTTTCAGCCCAGCGCTGTGTTTCAGCAAATGTACCATTACTGTGTTTCAACTGTTACAGCACTGTGTTTCAGCATAAGCGTTCCAACATCTGTGTTCCAGCCTTTGTGTTTCAGCATTTGTGTTTCAGCATCTGTGATTCAGCTTCTGTGTTCCAGCTTTGTTTCAGCACTGTGTTTCAGCTTCTGTTTTCCAACATCTCTTGTGCATTCTCTATAACCACAACTTCTGTTTTCCAGCATCTCTTGTGCGTGCTCTATAACCAACCTATTGCCATCAATGACAACCTTGACCATCTGACCGATTGCCATCAATGACAACCTTGACCAACTGCGTCATCTCTGCTATAGCCATATTTCCAACCTTGACCATTTGCGTCATCTCTGCTATAGCCATATTTCCAACAATATGGCCTATAGGGGGGCATTGATCCACCCAGAAATTCAAAAAATAGTTAAAACAATGAAGAAAAACTCACCCAGAATGCATAAAAATTGGTGAAATTGCTAGTGAAGGTAGGAGAAGTCTAATTGATGATGAAAAAACAGTAAAAGTGATCTTAAAGGTGGGAAACGGGAAGGGAAAAACCAAAGGAAGGAAACTAAAACTGAAATCTTCGCTCCCCAACGAAGTCACCAATTTCTGTTACATGAAAATCCCCCTGCGAACAAGTGGATTTCCTCTTGAACCCTAAATCTCTAAGATCAAGACAAAAAGGTGCTAAATTTGGTCATTGACATCCTTTTAAACTTATATAAGTCAATCAAATATAGAAAAGGAAGAGGATGTACCTTTTTACGATGTTTTTCCTTACCCAGTCCAAGTTGAGCCTTGATCCCCAAGCTCTTCAACAAGTCCTGCAATCCAATAACAACAAAGAAAAAACAACTTCCTATTCTACCATGATTAATTCAAAACTATATCTATCTATCAAAGAAAATTTCATGTAGGCATACACAACCTTGAAAGAAATAGGCCAAGCACATGTATTAATGAGAAATTGATAGCAATACTTACAGAACTTTGATGAGGTTGCAACAGCCTCACCAAGCTCTCCTTTTCCAACACCTTGCTCAAATGATCCACAAACAAAATGACTATGCTTTATTGATTATCTCCCTTATGAGATCATAAGTTTGATTCCTTTAATGTATTCAATACCACTTCTCATGAGATCATAATTTTGGTATCTCCAAAACTCTATATATTTCACCATGAGAAGGCCTCCTTATATAAGCTTGGAGAGACCCAACTACTTTAGAGATTCTTGGGATAGGTTGAGGATCCTTCTCCATCAGTTGTGAATATTCCCTAAGATCCAACCTTGACCTCAGATTCGAATCCAACCAACTCCAGAAATGAGGGGGATTTTTCCCTGATTTTCCTCAACAGCCCAAGATTTCCTCAAACAACCCAGCGCTCCCCCAGAATGGGGCACAGAGTGTTGAAACGCTCCCCCAAATGAGGGAAATGAGCGCTAGCACTCCCTGACAATGGGTAGGAGAGAACTGCCCAAAATTTCCTAAAAATATCCCAGCGCTCCCCCAAAAGGGTGCACAGAGTGATGGAACACTTCCCCAAAGAAGGTCAAGGAGTGCTGGCACTCCTTGACAGTGGGTAGGGGAGCGTTGGCCTTCAAAATTCATTTTTAAGTGTTTTTTTTCATGGAAAAATCTTTGTACTCTTTATCAAATGATTTATTCTTCTTTAACTAGTATTTGAGGGTGTCTTCAAGTGTTCCTTGTGATGTCACTCGAGACATGACATGGGAAAGATGACTGTATGATGTCTGCGAGACTTGCGATAGTTTTGGCCAAAATGCGACACTTGTGACACTTGTAATGACGACAATAGGTCATCATTGAAATGAGTTATTTTGATGTGTAACAGAGACGATAAATTCCTAGTAGCCAAATAGTTTTCCATATCTGCAAACCATGGGGTATTTACAGAAAGGGAAAAATGGTGCTCATTTGGGAAACCATCATCTATAGGAATATCATCATCCTCATTTTTTATTCGTGAAATAAAATCAGCTACCAAATTCTCCTTTCCAGGTCGGTCAAGAATGATGATGTTAAACTCTTGCAATAGCAGGACCCACCTATTCACTTGGCCATTAGTTATGGGTTTATTCATGAGAAATCTAATGGCAGAATGATCTGTATGTACAAATACTTCGTGACCTGTAATGTAATGACGAAACTTATTGATAGCATGAAATACTGCCAAGAATTCCTTCTTGGTAACTGTGTAGTTTAGCTCGGTAGGGGACAAGTTCTTGCTCACAAAATAAATGGCATAGGACTATTGGTCCTCTTTCTTCCCTAATAATCTTCCTATTGCGGTGTTAGAGGCATAAGTGGATATGTGAAATGGGAGATCCCAATTCCCCCCCTAAGAACGGGTGCCACATACATCTTATATTTTAGGGTTTCAAAGGCAGTTTGACACTGCTCAGTCCAAATAAAATCAACATCCTTTATTAACAATCCAAACATGGGTGCAAGAATATTTGTGAAAATTTCAGTAAACTGCCGGTAGTACCCAACATGTCCAAGACAACTTCTCACCTCTTTCTGAGTCTTGGGGGGTGGAAGTCTCGTGATGAACTCAATCTTTGCAGGATCGAATTTAATCCCTTCAGATGAAATGTGATGTCCTATAACTACTCCTTTAGTCAAAATCATTTTACATTTTTCATGAATTAAAGACAGGTTCATTTCTTGGCATTTGATAAGGAATTTTTCTAAGTTATCTAAGGCTTCCTGGTAAGTATTTCCATATACTGTGAAGTCATCCATGTATACCTCCACACAATCATGAATAATATCAATAAATGTCCCTAGTACTGATCGTTGAAATGTGGCAGGAGCATTACACAATCCAAATGGTAAGACCCTATAGGCATAGGTGCCCCCAGGACAAGTAAAGAAGTCTTGTCCCGGTCCTTCGGTGTTATGATAATTTGATTGTACTCACTATATCCATCTAAAAAGGAGAAATACTTCTTTCCAGACAGGGTATCCAAAACTTGGTCGACGAAAGGAAGAGGAAAGTAATCCTTCATAGTGGTCTTGTTAAGATCCTGGAAATCAATACAAATTCTCCATTTCCTGGTCACTTTATTTGGAACCACTACAAGCGGGGATACCCACTTACTGTCGGAGATGGGATAAATAAATCCGACATTTAATAACTTTTGTATCTCCTCCTTTACTATATCTTTGAGTGTTGGGTTTGTCCTTCTCTGGGGTTGCCTAACAGGTGTTAATTCCCACTGGGTATATATGTGATGGATACATGTGTCAGGGTGTATACCCTTCATGTCAGTGTATTCCCAGGCGAATGCCCCTGATTTCTCTTTAAGGATACTTACTAACTTCTTTTGTTGGTCTGCATCTAGCCCGTAGTTTATATGTAGAAATTTTCCTGGACTAATCTCGTAGGGCATGGTATAAGATGTGGCGGACTCATATATCTCGAAGATGAAATATGTCGAAGACAAAATGGATGGTTCCAATTGTTCCTAAAATTATTCCTAAACATGTACTCAAATTGGGGAAAATATTGTGGAAAATCAACACATGTGATAACATAAATGAGTTGGTTTAGCACATTTTTCTATGGTGTGCTCCTGAAGTGCCCAGGCATGGTCACTTGGCAATACAGGTTCTTCCCATTCCTCATTCTCATATGGACATTCAAGCCACCATATATTCTCCATGATAGGTTTGGATGGAGGGTATATGGTGAGCTTTTGGATAGAAAGTCCAGTCGATATGGTCATCTATCCCTCTCTATAGCCAATAAATGCATTGGTTGTGGCTAACCAAGGTATTCCAAAAATAACGGGATGGCCTTTGGTAGGATCCTTTGAGTGGATGACAAGAAAGTCTACTGGGTACTCCCATGAGGCTAAAGTAACTATGATATCATCCAAAATTCCTTCAGGTATAACCATGGTCTTATATGCTAATTCCAAAATGGTTGGGGTAGGCCTAAGAAGAAGTTTTAACTGTAATTTCTCCAAGTTAGTAGTGGTCATAACATTGATGGATTCCCCTAGGTCTATGAGAGTGTTTCCAATGGAGACCTCATTAATGGTTATGGTCACTACGGGGTTTCCTGGGTTCCCATATTTTTCTACCTTAGGCTGCTCTGATATGTACTCAGAAATTTCTCCTATCAAATGTACTGTTGGAGGATCCTTCTGCTTCCTACATGGATTATTAATACACAATTCTTTGACTACCTTACTGTATATTGGAATATCCTTAATGTCTTGTAGCAAGAGAATCTTAACACAAATATTCTTCAATTCATTCAAGATGTCAAATTCCGGTCGGGTGGTAGGTTTCTCGATTACCAATCTTTCTGGATAAGGAGGGGCCTTCGTAATTTGTGAAGGTTCATTTTGGGGAAGCTTAGGTTCTTGGTCCTTAGTAATAATAACATATTCCCACCTAGTGTTATTCGTGGGTTGTTTGGGGATTTCTTCTTCTTCTTCTTCCTGGATGACTAGTGAAGGTCTCTTCCTGTCCAGAACTTTTCCCGACCTTAGTTGAATCTCTTGTAATGGAACAAGAGTAATAACATATGTCGGGAAGGCTTGCATATCAACATTGTGAAGAGATTGAGTGGGCCTATTATTTGGGTTGGACACTAGTTGTGTCGATAATAATGTTGGTCTTGGGGAGCTTTCATTCTGATATTGTTGCAGTTGTTGTTGTGGAATAGGAGGTAAAGGTGGTGGAACAAAACCTGGAAGAAGCTATAGAGTGTTCAGTGGAAAATGAGGATAAGGATGGTTGGGCATAGGGACACATGGATCTTGAGAGTTCCCTTGGTTATGCCCTCCTCTCCATCCTTGAAGCCAAGGATGTTGGTACTGTGTAGACCATTTTTTCCATCTTGGTGAGTTCCATTGTTGTTGTTGATAATATGGTGGAACTCGAGATTGTGGATCTAGGTATGTGGGATGGTTCCTAGGCTACCATGGCCTCCTAGGTGCATAAGAGGATTCCCCAGGATACCCAATCCTATAGATGGCTAACAAACCAAGAAATTATGGACATTTTTTAGTTGAGTGGTCCTCTATGCAGAAGCCACAAACTTAAATGTTGTCCAATGGGCATTCCCTTGAGGAATGCTTCCTCCTGCATCTTGGGCAATATATTCTCATTGCTGCATTTTCCTCCTCCTGTTTCTTTTTAATTTTTAGGGTGTCCAAATGGGAACCTATTGAGATTAAGATATCTATCTTGAAGTTTTCCAAAAGTTTACCTATCTCTACTCTTGTGATACCACCCGAACTAACTGGTTTTAAGTTTCTATTATAAGTGTCCCGAACATTCTTTCCTATTTTATCTCTACTCCTCGAGTAATTCTTACACATTTCATAGATTTTAGAAAATGGTTTATGGGAGATGTCACTTGATTCCATCAGGTTAAGTATATCTAGGTATTCCTCTGAAATCCCCTTAAGGAAAAGAGCCCTAAATGCGTCATCTGGAAGGCCATGGTATTTTGATTTCTGGGAGATATAAGAAAACCGTTCCATATAATCCTTGAGATTCGCGTCTTCTAACTGTTGGATTTTGAAAATATCGTTACGAGACTCATTGGTCTTGCAGTAGTCTTGGTACTTTTTAAGAAACATATCTTTCATGGCTTCCCAAGACCTAATATTGGATTCTCCCAACCCCATGAACCATCTTAGTGTAGAGTCCTTGAGGGTGGCAGGAAAGAGTTTTAGTTTCTGGGCATATTGTAAGTAGTTGTAGCTCCTATACAATATGTCGAACTCAAATAGGAAGGTATATGGATCTTCACTGCTTTTACTATAAATTGTGGCCAATGTTGAGAGGGTAATATTTTTCATATTGACATTTGGGGTGGTGTCCAAAATTGGAAACCCGAAGGTAGTTTCGGTTTGGTTTCAATCTTCTTCTTCCTCCCCATGTCTTACATTGTTATGATCTTCCTGATCATCCATACTGGTTTGATTTCCAAAAAGAGAGTACCTAGGCGGTTTTATCCTTAAAGAAAACAAGGTATTCCAAGGTTCTTGTCTAATAAAGGTATCCCTCTGATGGGAAGGTCTTCCTACTTCTTGGATGTCTGGGAATCTACTCGAGCTGGTTGAGATTATAGGTGCCAAAGTTTCTATATCAATTTGAGAGACAATTATGTTGGTTGAAATACCAAACAAAGTATTCACCTGTTCACGGTCTATGCTGTCTTCAAATTTAGGATCTCTTGATGGTGGTAAGAAAACAAAGTTTGTCTTGTTTGGTTCTATGGAAGGCTCGAGTGGTCTTGGCTTCTACCCCACTATTACTGATGCTTCAATTTTATGTTCTATAGTGCTCCCTGTCTTAGTATCTTTAGAGAAAACTTTAGCTCTTTGGGTTGAGCTAGCTCATGTTTTTCAATATCGGTCTGTGGAGCTTATGAGTGAAATGTTCATTCCCCCAAAAAGGTCAAAAGGAACCTTGGTTGAAAGATCTGATTTAGATTTAATATATCTACCTTTTGGGTCTCTAGGTTTGTTCATGACAAAAAAAAAACTACCATTGGGTTTTGGGGAACCTGCTATAGCAGATGCGTAGGTTCTTACCTATAGTATTAAAGTCCCCCCTCCACCAAACTAATGCTAAGGTTTAGAAATGATCTAATTCCTACCTTGAGACAACTCCTCGGTAACGACACCAAAAATGATGGGTGTTCTATATGCACTAAAAACCCTCAATTAAATTGTCAATTAAAATTAGAGTTGTAGCACTATATATGCCAAGGCATAAAGGCTAGAGGTAGTATAGTATAACTAAGGAAATGGGCTATGTTATCACTCCGTAAATATGTTCGGTTGATAAAAAGACGACGAAGGTAAATTTTTCAACCAACTTTGAGACCCAAAACTAACCTTTTGGATCCAGAGAGGGATCTCTCGAGGGCCGTGGTATCTGCATGGGATATGGATTTTAAAGCAGTGTCTAGATTTAACACCTTTGATATAACGGTCTCTGGTTATATTGGCGCAAGAAAATAAGATGGTGGGCTATGGAGTCAATTCAAGGAAACAACAGAAACAAATGACTCAGTGACTGAACTTGAGAGGATGAAGGCTAAGCGAGCAACAGTCTTCAGTGAAAAATACTAATGTGTGGCAGAAAGAAATTACAGGAAGTAACTCGGAGTAGCACTGCGGGCGAATTCAGAGTTAACTTTCAGAATATTTTTTTTTTCTAAGTGGCACGAACAAGGGGCACTGCGCAATGAATCCACAGGTTCGAAAATTCATTCCGAAATAGACAGAAAAATATATGAATAAGATAACAGGGATCACATGCGGGAGAAAGGGAAAAAAATACATCCAACTGCTACAATTAGAATCTTCACATCAAGTTACAGGACTTTTGCATTAAGTTTCAGTAGAACTTAAATTTCATACAATAACTATGGTCTATATATAAATGAGGGCGTCGCTTGGGCTACCCATTTTTCTAACTGCTATCTCTAAAAACTAGGAAATTGAGTGGTATGCATAAGAGACTCTTCCCATGGCGCTTTCCAAAAATAGACAATAATCATGTCTGTTTACACATGATTGTTCATAAATTTTCCATGAGGATCTGATCATCGGTCAGGTCTTGATATGAGGAAAAGATGTGTCAGTATTTTCCTTTGATCAGATGTCTGAGAGGATAGGTGTCTGCCAGGAACTTGCTATCTGCTATAACGTCTTTGATTTCTACCGTGAGCTCATTTTCTAGGAAAAATGTGCACGACAAGTGGTTGTTTGATGGTCACGACCATTATAAAAAAGGTAGAGTGATTTAGGGAAACGTGTCATTCAAAACTGCCAAAATCTATCTTATGTTCGGTGGATGCATGAACACCAGCTAGACTTGTTTTTTCTGCACGTTGGAAAGCGTCGCGCTGGCTTCCTTCTCAGTTGCTTCACATTCCCTAGAATGATTTGTATGCCTTTCCTTTGAAAACCTATGTTCTTCACGCAGTTGTACAATGGTGTCTTGTGCCTCTTTGAGTTGTCTTTTTAACCATGACACGTTCCATTCGTGACCTTGTGTTGTTGATGCTTCCATAGTATTTGTCGTTAGGTTCTGCCTCAACTCCATGTTTTCCTGGTAGAGTTCAGCGATAGCCAGATTTGATTGGTTTAATTGCTGAGATGGCTCTTGATCATTCGCTTCTGTGGTACCCATTTCCCTTGTTCTTCTCCTACTTTCTTGGCTCGATCCTCCAGTGGTCTCCAGCTGGATGGCGTGCATGAGTAGTTCTTCGGCCACCGATCCGACACCTGACTCTTCTAAAACTCAGGCTTCCTCAACTTCCTTGTTCTTCCTTGGCTTGCCCCTTCTCTGTGGTATTTTTTGTTGGGGATATGGGGCTTCTACTATCTTTCCTCCCTGCGCAAGTATTTCCTCTTCAGGTTCCTTGCGGTTTGATCTGATCGTCTCTATGGGTAAAGGAATAACTAGTTTTGCGTCCTTCGAAATGCATGCTGCAGGTGAGAATGACTCCCAGTCGTTTTGGAGCTTGGACCTGGAAATTTCGTTGCTCCGTGCGCATTTTCTTATGCTTTGGGAGGTCACCATGCCACGACCAATATGTAATCTATGCACGGTGTATCTGACAAATGCACAGGGAGGGAACTTTGATCAACCTAAACTGGCAAGGGAAATTGCAAACAGAGTGCGGGCCTGGTTTCATGACTGAAATGGGTGCCAAGCATCTGGAATTTATAACGAGTCAGGAAGAAGGAGGAATCGTGCCAGAGAACAATGAATTCATTGCGATGGGATGTTTTGAATTGAATTGTAGATTTTCCATGGGACATCCCCGTGTGTAGAACACAAGTGATAATGTTTGTAGGGCATGAATGATATGAACGCCAAGATTTTTCATTCCCTCAGCCTTCATGATGAACTGATAACAACTGTTGGACTTGCCAATGCGACTTCCATTAACTACTTGACTTGACCTGGGGCACGTAGAGACTGATTTCTTAACAGGACTCGAATCTTTGGAAAAGATATACCCGTACCACTTACGCATGTTTCAAATCTCACATCCCTTCCTGTTTCCAAGGGCCAACCAACCACTTGCTGAATTCGACCCCATGGTGATACGTACCTGAATTCACATGTTTGGACGCATGGGTCATGACGTGACTAAAAACCGACTCTAAATGGAAAGAAAAATGGCAACACTAACAACTGGCTCCAACGAGGATGTTATCCTCCCCGCGAGGTAGCAAAGACAATAGACCAGGTGTTTGACCATTAGGCCTCATTTAGAATCCTTGGCACTATAAAGAAAAAACAAAAACACAACCTAAAACTATCGACGCAACTTCTAAAAACTCAGCATAAACTTAAGGCCTTCACTTCGGGCTTCAATTTTCTGCTGACCTGCTGACCTAATACAAAAACAAATAAAATGACTATTTACAATGACAAATGACTTAAACAGATTTTATTTCGTTAGATAATTCTCGAGGAACCTGCCGTTTACAGGCCCCCAACCAAGGCATTCTCCATTTAATCCTTCCAGGAAATAAGAATTATTCCCGCAGTACGTGTTGATTTTGAAAGGACCTGTCCAAAGGTGGTCGAACATTCCATTCTTCCCTTTATATTCATTTCTCATGTCCCATCTCAGCACCAGATCTCATATATAAAAATATTCTTGTTTAGAGTGATTTTCAAAGGCTTTCTTTATCGTCTCCTGAAGAAGCTGCAATCGATCGTACACCTACTCCCTCGCCTGCTGCATGTGAATTAGTTTATTTATTCTCCTCTGTGCATCATTTGCCTCGGCCTGTTGCTCTTGCAAAATTTTTCTAACGGGTGGCCCCAGTGAGGTAGGGAAGATGGAGTTTTTTCCGTATACGATCTGGAAAGGTGACGTTGAGATGGAATTCTTGGTGGTGACCCGATCTGCCCACAATGCATAGATAAGATTTTAATGCCAAGCTTTCTTATTGTCTTGCAGGAGTCTTTTGATGATTCTGGTTAGGCTCTTATTTGAGGATTCTTCTAACCCGTTTCCTTGTGGATAGTACATTGTGGAATGCCCCAGGGTTATATTGTAATCCTGACAAAATGTTTCCATCCTCTTGGACTTGAATGCGGCCGGGTTTTCAGTTATGATCTTGATGTGACATCCGAATCTCGACAAAATGTTTGTCTCCATGAATTGGATGATGACTGCGTCGGTCGCTTCCTTTGTGGGGATTTCTTCTATCGACTTCGTGAAATAGTCGGTGGATGTGAGTATCCATCTGTGCTGTGTGGAGGATGGTGGATTTATTTCCCCTATGAAATATAGACCCCACTACATGAAAGGTTCTTTGACTAAGATCGACTTTAGTGGTAGGGGCTGCAACCTTCTTCTCCCGTCGAAAATCTAACATTCGTGGCAGATGGAGAACTCTTTAAACACATCAATGAATATTGTAGGTCAGTAGTATCCTGTCCTCAAGATTTTGTTCACGGTGGTTTTATAGTAGTGGTGTCCTCCGTAGTCACCTTTGTGAAATTATTGTATGGCCTGCTTCGCATTGTTTTCCAGCAAACAAGTCAGCAATATTCCCCCAGGATCCTTCCAATAGAGTGAATTGTCCAGAATGCAGAAGTTAACTGCTTTGAGTTTGAGAAATTTGGACTTAGTCTTACTTACACTCGGAGGAGCCTAATATTCTCTATCACATAGATGATGTCTGCATACCATGGTGAGTCAATGAACTCTTGAGACACTTGAGTGGTAATTTTTGGTTGAGGGCATTCTGACAAATCGGTGATGAAATTCATTCCTACAACATCGCAGTCTGACTGTGCCATTAGCTTCGCCAGGCCTTGACCCTTGATCAGTTTCATAGGTTTGATCTCAAGACTGTATTCCAACATGGCCACTATCCACTTGCCTCTCCTTCCTTCCGGGTTAGGTTGAGTCAGGATATCCTTTACTGAGTTGCTGGGAACATAAGCGATGACATGGGAGTGCAATATGTATGTTCTAAATTCCTTCAAAGATTTTAGTAAGGCGTATGCCTATTTTTCCATAATTTCATACCTTTGTGGAGCATCGCGCAGTGTCTGGCTGAAATAGCATATAGGTTTTTTGAAATCCTGCTCGTCTTTCTACAACAACACGCTGTCAATAGTGTGTTCTGAGGCAAATGAAAACAGGATGAAATCTTTCATAAAGTCTGGGTTGGATAGCACAAGAGATTTAGTCACTACCACTTTGATATCTTCAAAAGAGTTCTTGGCCTATGGGTTCCACTTGATCTCATTTCCCTTCCTGAGCATGCAGGTTATGTGCTTTATTATCTCGGCTAGGTTCGGGATGAATCTCCTCAAGAAGTTCACTTTTCCCAGGAAGGATTGCACTTCATTTTTACTTTGTGGGGTGTTGATATTTAGGATCCCTTCAACCATGTTGGGTTCTATCTTAATACCTTCCTTGGAGATAATGTGTCCTAACAGATTCCCGTCTTCCACCCCAAAATGTGATTTCTTTGGATTTAGTTATATGTCGAACCTTCATGCACTTCTTGAATACTTTCTTCAGGTGCTCGAGATGTTTCTTGTCGAAGGCAGAGTATATCGTGATGTCATCTAGATAGATTACAATGAACTTGTCCTTTTCATTGACAAATGATATGTCCATTTCCCTATGGAAACTGACATCGATTTTCATCAGATCGAAAGGCATCTTGGCATACATGAACGTTCCCCATGGAGTTTTGAAAGCTATCTTTTCTCTGTCGTCTGGGTGAACCATGATCTAGTTATAGCTTGAGAAACCATCCAACATGGACATCTTCTGAGACCCCACCACCTTTTGCAGGAAATTGTCCATTTTGGGGAGAGGGTAGTGATCCTTGAGAAACACCTTGTTTAGATTCCAAAAATCCACACACAGTATTATCTCGTCTCTTTTATTTCTTACGGGCACAAAATTAGCTACCCATTTCGAGAATCGTAAAGAAACAATAATTTTAGCTTCAAAGAGTTTCTTTACCTCCTTTTCGATCAGTGGAAACAATAGGGGATTTATTCATTTAAGCTTATGGTTGAAAGGCTTCTGGTCTTCTTTGAGAGGGATGACATGCAGGATAACTTTAGTGTCATACACCTTCAAATCATCATAGCTCCATGCGAACACGTCGGGGAAATCCTTCATGAATTTGACGTAGTCTTTCTTGACCTCTGGACTGAATGTTTTCGATAATTTGATCATCTTTGGGTTTTCCTCAGTCCCTATGTTGCAGTCTTCCACATCTTCTGTGCTTGGATTGATCTTGGGGTTTTTAGCCATGTCATTCTTGTCAAACATCTTTTCCAGTGGAACTAACCCCTTTGGAATGATGGTGTTTTTTAGTTGGATTATGTCCCTTCCCGCGATCTGGTTTTGGAAAGGGATGTCATTACTGCACGCATCTGTGCTCTCATCTTTGTCACAACAACATTCCTTGTCAATGTTTGTATTAGCGAACTCATTGCTCATAAAGAGGAATATTTCCACCTTCTTATCGTCATAAAACACTTGCCAATGTTTGATATTATCAGGCACTGTCGATGTGTGGTTGACCTCGATTTCATATTTTTTGTTTGGGAAGATGGGGATCTTAAAAACTGAGGCCAAGGTGGCCATCGTATCAACAATCTAATTTTTCTCTCTGGGGATAGAAGATAGGTCATACTCTGAAAATACTTTGAGGAGATCCATTGGCAAATTTATGTACACTCTCAGCCTGGAGTGTTTGGTATGATATATGCTCTATACCTGATTTATGATCAACTTAGAATCTCCGCGCACTGCTATCCTTTGCGTGCCCAATTCTCTCAAAACTTGTTCATACTCTGCCATGTTGTTTGTAAATTTGAACGCAAATTTGTATGAACACAACTTTGTGCCGACCTCAGGAGGGCTTATCCATACACTAGAACCAACCCCTTCTTTGTTGACCGTGCCATCGAAACTCATGTTCCATACCCCTCTTTCCACATGGTCTTTAGGTTCGACGCACTCTGTCGTTTCTCGCGTGGTTTTCTCATCAGTTGTCATGATGGTTGTCGACTCTTCCTCTTAGAAACTCCGGTCATTGTAGAATATAGAAGAACCAACCTCAGTGTCAATGGTGTATATAGGATGGTTATTTGGTTGCATCTTGCTGCTTACCATGTATTTCAACAACACTTCTCTGTATAGCCATCTTTCATGGCCAAAAATAGGGATGGTGGCGTATGACATATCCATATCCATATGCAAAGTGCCCTTTAACTTCGTAGCCCACAAAATTGATAGAAACATGCCTAACTCTGGGGCTATTTCTGCGACGATTACATCCATAACCATGTTCTTCAAGGGGATTTGAGCCAATGACACAACTAGGTCTTTGATGAGGCCCAAACACTTGACTTTCAGAGAATCAAAAGAGAAAAGGTCTTTGTATGGACTGGTGATATCCAAACCAAATTCATCCATGATCACCTTTGGCTTGAGGTTGTGTGACATGCCAGAATCCAGCATGGAGTTATGCAGGTTCATGTCATGGACCTTTAGAATGACGTAAAATAGAGGGACGCCCTCTGTATCATTTATCTCTTCAACACGCGGAGCAAAAAGGATAGTGGGGTGGTCATATTGGATATTCAAAGTATCGGGGGTCCCTCCCATTTTCATCATTTTAATGATTTTCTGCTGATACTCACCCTTTATAATAAGTTCGTTGAACGTGACATAGATTTTGATTTTGGCCATCTCATGTTAAAAATTGAAAGGGGGACAGACTTTCTCTACCTCTTTTCTATGCGCTTCCCGGCTTATTTCCAACGCTTTCCTCAGGGACTCCTCCTTTAACTTCATCTTTTCAACTACGTCCTTGTGTGGGTTGTACATATTCTGTCGGCTTGTGGAAGGGGTGTCCACCAAAGGTTTCCTTATGGGTTTCATTTTTTCCAGCTTGGCAGGTGCGTCTTTGCTCCAGAGGTTGTATTTCTTATGGAACTGCATGATGGCGTTTTGATATCCTTTTATGAACTCCTCTGTCTCCTAGGATGACATATCATCCGTTTCGAGTAACATATCATCATCCCTCTCCAACACAAAGTCTTCATTTTTTCTCATGTATCGATCATGCTGTTAAGGTCCTAACCCGCACATAGGTAGATTAATGTATTCGGATGTAATAAAGGTCAATATTAATAAGACCTTTCAATAAAATAGAATAAGGCGGATGTAAGAAGACCTAATAGAAGCTTCCGCTTCTAGAAGGATC
>ML807536.1:117990-130561 GCA_009831015.1 Picea engelmannii
TGAATCAAGTGCTATTTCTGTTGCTATTTCGTATATCATTTCTGTGTATTGTGAAGATTATGCTGGATATTTCACTGTTATTCTGTTATTTCTAGCATTTCGTTTCTGTTCTGCATATTTTATATATCTGGTATCTTGCACATGCTCTCTCTTTGTCAAGAACATTCGCGGGTTTTTGTCATCACAACAATGCATCTGGTCTTTGAACACTTGGTCGAAGTCTCCATCCGCATAGTTGTTTTGGAATGGAGGTCTTGTCTATTGGTCACCTTGATCCCTCTGCTCTCTCTGTTCCCTCTGTCTGCTGTGAGGGACTTGACCCCTTTTGAGGTTCTGATTCCTAGGATGGGGGTCGTTCTATTCTCGGGAAGCAGGTATATTTCCCATGGAAATTCTCACCATCATCGTTTCCATGGTCTTCATCATCATGTCAAAATTTTCATATGAGGACCATGACATCGATGGCTCTACATCTCCTTGAGGATTCTTATCTCCTCTGTTGAATCTTTTTTTTTTCCCCCGACGCCATCATGTTTACTTTGACCTCGATAGCGTTACTCATTATAGCGTTTATGTTTTCTGATCTGCTTTCTCTTAACAACATAACACAATCATTGTCAAAGGAATTGACGTACTGTAAATGCGCAACCACGGGGGGTGGCTTGAATTTTTCAAGGATTGAGTTGTAAACCTTCAAGAAACGGGTTGAGAATTCTTGCATTGTCTCTTCCAGTGCTTTCTTCATATTATTATACTGTGTTAACAACTGTAAAGGGTTTTTCTTGTCCCCCCATTTATTCAGGAAATATGTCTCGAATGAGGTGAAGTCGTGAATGCTCGTGGGCAGGAGGGATTTGAACCATTTTCTTACAACTCCTGAAAGGCTCTGCGCAAACAAACTGATTTTTCCATCTGCATAGTCCACATCCTCTAGGTCGACGAAATCATTAAACTAGTCCAGGTGCCTCTGGGAGGAAACACCTCCTTCTATGTCGTAGAGCATGATTCTCTGGCTGTAATTCTGAGGCAAGTCATGTAGTTGGGCTGGAAGGATGAGGGGGGGAAATATGGTGGCCATGGCTCTGGGAGGATTTAGTTTTTGAGGGATATTATTTGATATCAGGGCTTGGAATTTCTTCAGGTCGAAAATAGTCTCGTCCAAGCCAGTTTCCGACTTAGACCTATAAATTGTTTGCTCGAATAATTTTTCAAAATCAAGGTCATCAATGCTCTGCACACCGTCTTTGGGTAAGGACATTATTCTGTTTAGGTAGTAGAATGGATCTGGCGCTTGCGCTCTAGTCCTGCGCAAAATCTTCTTGAGGTCGTACACAAGCTCTGTCGGGTTTGGGTTAGGATTTTCTCTAGTATAGATCATCTTCGGAGCCAGGGTTCCTGAAATGCGCTACTTGGAGCTACTGGTGTTTTGGATTGGAGTCACCAGGGTAAGGGTTTCAGATGGTACAAATGTTTATCCCAATGTTACCCTTAGGGGTCAAACTGCAATGTTGGTCGTTCTCCCAGGGAAAATCTATTCAATTTCATTCCCCGGCAGTGGCGCCAGAATGTTAGCACTCTGTAAATCTATTCGACTGATAAAAAATGATGAAGGTAATGTTTTCAGCCTACTTGGAGACCCAAAACTAGCCTTTCGGATCTGGAGAGGGCTCTCTCGAGGGGTGTGGTATCCGCGTGAGATATGTATTTTAAAGCAGTGGCTAGATTTAACACATTTGATATAATGGTCTCTGGTTATATTGGTGCAAGAAAATAAGATGATCGGCTATGGAGTTGATTCGAGGAAACAATGGAAACAAATGACTCGGTGACTTAACTTGAGATGAGGAAGGTTAAGAGATCAACAATCTTCAATGAAAAATAGTAATGTGTGGCAGAAATAAATTATAGGAAGTAACTCGGAGCAACACTGCGGGTGAATTCAGAGTTAAATTTCAAAAGAAAACATTTTGTCTAAGTGGCATGAACAAGGGGCGTTGTGCAACGAATCCACAGGTTCAAAAATTCATTCCAAAATAGGCAGAAAAAGATATGAATAAGATAATAGGGAGCACATACGCAAGAAAGGGAACACAATACATCCAACTGCTACAATTAGAATATTCACATCAAGTTACAAGACTTTTGCATTAAGTTTTGGTAGAAATCAAATTTGATACAATAGCTATTGTCTATACCAATTTTGCTAGCCAACCTGGTTCACATCGAAAAGGTGAAATATATAAAGGAGGGTGTCACTTGGGCTACCCATTTTTCTAACTACTAGCTCTAAAAACTAGGAAACTGAGTGGTATGAGTTAGAGACTCTTCACATGTAGAGGATAATCACGTCTGTTTACACATGACTGTTCACAAATTTTCCATGAGGATCTGATCATCGGTCAGGTCTCGATATGAGGAAAATATGTGTCATTATTTCCCTTCGATCGAATGTTTGAGCGGACAGGTGTCTTCTAGGAACTCGCTATCTTTTATAACAGATTTGATTTCTGTCGTGCACTCATTTGCTGGAAAAAATGTGCACGACAAGTGTTTGTATGATGGTCACTCTCGTTATAAAAAAGGTATAGTGCTTTATGGAAATGTGTCCTTCAAAACTACCAAAATTTGTCTTATGTTTGGTGGATGCAGAGACGAACACCATCTAAACTTGTTATTTCTGTAGGTTGTTGAGCGTCGTGCAAGCTTCCTTCTCGGTTGCTTCGCATTCCATGGAATGATTTTTATGCCTTTCCTCTAACAACCTATGTTCTTCACGCAACTGTACAATGGTGTCTTGTGCCTCTCTGAGCTGTCTTTTTAACCATGACACATTCCCTTCGTCTTTGTCGCTAGATTCCACCTCAACTCCATGTTTTCCTAGTAGAGTTCAATGATAGCCAGCTTTGCTTGATTTAATTGTTGATATGGATCTTGATCATTCGCTCTTGTGGTACCCATTTCCCTTGTTCTTCTCCTGCTTTCGCGGCTCGATCCTCCAGTGGGATCCAACTGGATGGCACGCATGAGTAGTTCTTTGGCCACTGATCTGGCACGTGACTCTTCTGAAACTCAGGCTTCCTCAAATTCCTTGTTCTTCCTTGGCTTGCCCCTTCTCTGAGGTATTTTTTGTTGGGTAGATGGGGCTTCTACTATCCTTCCTCCCTGCGTAAGTATTTCCACTTCAGGTTCCGGGCGGTTTGATCTGATCGTCTATGTGGGTAAAGGAATAACTCCTTTCACATCCTTTGAAATGCCTACTGCAGGTGAGAATGACTCCCAGTCATTTTGGAGCTTGGACCTGGAGATTTCGTTGCTCCGTGCACCTTTTCTTATGCTTTGGGAGGTCACCATGGCGCAACTAGTATGTAATCTACACGTGGTGTATCCAACAAATGCACAGGGAGGGAACTTTGATCAACCTGAACTGGCAAGGGAAATTGCAAATAGAGTGTGGGCCTGGTTTCACGATTGAAATGGGTGCCGAGCATCTGTAATTTATAATGAGTTGGGAAGAAGGAGGAATCATGCCAGAGAACAGTGAATTCATTGCGATAGGATGTTTTGAATCGAATTGCAGATTTTCCATGGCATATCCCAATGTGTAGAACACAGGTGATAATGTTTGTAGGGCATGCATGATATGAATGCCAGGATTTTTCATTCCCTTGGCCTTCATGATAAACTGATAACAACTATTTCAATTGCCGATGCAACTTCCATTAACTACTTGACTTGACCTGGGGCACGTAGAGATTGATTTCTTAACAGGACTTGAATCTTTGGAAAATACATACCCATACCACTTACGCATGTTTCGACTCTAACATCCCTTCCCATTTCCAAGGGCCAACTAGCCACTTGCTGAATTCGACCCCATGGTGATACGTACTTGAATTCACATGTTTGGATGCATGGGTCATGACGTGACTAAAAACTGACTCTAAATGGAAAGAAAAATGGCAGCGCTAACAATTGGCTCCAATGAGGATGTTATCCTCCCCGTGAGGTAGAAAAGACAGTAGACCAGGTGTCTGACCATTGGTCCTCATTTAGAATCTTTGGCACTGTAAAGAAAAAACAAAAACACAACCTAAACCTATCGACGCAACTTCTAAAAATTCAGCATAAACTTAAGGCCTTCACTTCGGGCTTCAATTTTTTGTTGACCTGATGCAAAAACAAATAAAATGACTATTTACAATGAAAAATGACTTAAACATATTTTATTTTGTTAGGTAATTCTTAAGGAACCTGCCGTTTACATGCTCCCAACCAAGGCATTCTCCATTTAATCCTTCTAGGAAATAAGAATTGTTCCCGCAGTATGTGTTGATTTTGAACGGACTTGTCCAAAGGTGGTCGAACTTTCCATGCTTCCCTTTATCTTCATTTCTCGTGTCCCATCTCAGCACCAGATCTCCTATATAAAAATATTCTTGTTTAGAGCGCTTGTGGAAGGATTTCTTTATCCTCTCCTAATGAAGTTGCAATCGATCGTACACATGCTCCCTCACCTGCTGCATGTGAATTAGTTTATTTATTCTCCTCTTCACATCATTTTCCTCGACCTCCTACTCTTGCAACAATTTTCTAACGGGTGGCCCCAGTGAGGTAGGGAAGATGGCATTTTTTTCGTATACGATCTGAAAAGGCAACGTTGAGATGGAATTCTTGGTGGTGACCCGATCTACCAACACCGCATCGATAATATTTTAATGCCAAGCTTTCTTATTGTCTTGTAGGAGTCTTTTGATGATTCTGGTTAGGCTCTTATTTGAGGATTCTTCTAACTCGTTTCCTTGTGGATAGTACATTGTGGAATGCCCCCGGGTTATATTGTAATCATGATACAACTTTTCCATCCTCTTGGACTTGAATGCAACCACGTTGTCGGTTATGATCTTGACGGGACATCCGCATCTCGACAAAATGTTTGTCTCCAGGAATTGGATGATGACTACGTCGGTCGCTTCCTTTGTGGGGATTTTCTCTATCCACTTCGTGAAACAGTCGGTGGCTGTGAGTATCCATGTGTGCTGTGTGGAGGATGGTGGATTTATTTCCCCTATGAAATATAGACCCCACTGCATGAAAGGTGCTTCGACTGAGATCGACTTTAGTGGCAGGGGCTACAACCTTCTTCTCCTGTCGAAAATATGACATTCGTGGCAGATGGAGACCTCTTTATACACATCAGTGAAGATTGTAGGTCAGTAGTATCCTGTCCTAAGGATTTTGTTTGCGATGGTTTTCCAGTAGTGGTTTCCTCCATAGTCACCTTTGTGAAATTATTGTATGGCCCGCTTCGCATTGTTTTCCAGCAAACAACTCAACAATATTCCCCCAGGATCCTTCCAATAGAGTGAATTGTCTAGAATGAAGAACTTAACTGCTTTGAGTTTGAGAAATACAGACTTAGTATTAGTTACACCTGAAGGAGCCTGAGATTCTCTAACACATAGATGATGTCTGCATACCATGGTGAGTCAATGAACTCTTGAGACACCTGAGTGGTAATTTCTGGTTGAGGGCATTCTGACAAATCAGTGATGAAATTCACTCCTACAACGTCACAATACGACTGTGCCATTAGCTTCACCAGGCCTTGACCCTTGATCAGTTTCATAGGCTTGATCTCAAGATCGTATTCTAGCATGGCCTCTATCCACTTGCCTTTCCTTCCTTCCGGGTCAGGTTGAGTCAGGATATCCTTTACTGAGTTGCTGGGAACATAAGCGATGACATGGGAGTGCAATATGTATGTCCTGAATTCTTTCAAAGATTTTAGTAAGGCATACACCTGTTTTTCCATAATTTCATACCTTAGTGGAGCATCGCACAGTGTCCGGCTGAAATAGGATATAGGTTTTTTGAAATCCTGCTGGTCTTTCTCCAACAACACGTTGTCAATATTGTGTTCTGTGGCAAATGAAAATAGGTTGAAATCTTTCATAAAGTCTGGGCTGGCTAACACAAGAGATTTAGTCAGCGCCACTTTGATATCCTCAAAATAATTCTTGGCCTCTGGGTTCCACTTGATCTCGTTTCCCTTCCTGAGCATTCAGGTTATGTGCTTTATTATCTCGGCTAGGTTCGTGATGAATCTCCTCAAGAAGTTCACTTTTCCCAGGAAGGATTTCACTTCTTTTTTACTGCGTGGGGTGCTGATATTTAGGATCCTTTCAACCATGCTGGGTTCTATCTTAATTCCTTACTTGGAGATAATGTGTCCTAATAGATTCCCCTCTTCCACCCTGAAAAGTGATTTCTTTTGATTTAGTTATATGTAGAAACTTCATGCACTTCTTGAATACTTTCTTCAGGTGCTCGAAGTGTTTCTTGTCGAAGGCAGAGTATACTATGATTTTTTCCAGATATATTACAATGAACTTGTCCTTTTCATTGACAAATGATATGTCCATTGCCCTATGGAAATTGGCATCGATGTTAATCAGATCGAAAGGCATCTTGGCATACATGAACGTTCCCCATGGAGTTGTGAAAGATGTATTTTCTCTGTCATCTGGGTGAACCATGATCTGGTTATAACCTGATAAAGCATCCAAAATGGACATCTTCTGAGACCCCACCACCTTTTGCAAGAAATAGTCCATTTTGGGGAGAGGGTAGTGATCCTTGAGAAACACCTTGTTTAGATTCCGAAAATCTACACACTGTCTTATCTCATCGCTTTTATTTCTTACGAGAACCAAATTAGCTACCCATTTCGAGAATCGTAAAGAAATGATAATTTTAGCTTCAAAGAGTTTCTTTACCTCCTTTTCGATCAGTGGCAACAGTAGGGGATTTATTCATTTAAGCTTCTGGTTAAAGGGCTTCTAGTCTTCTTTGAGAGGGATGACATGCTGGATCACTTTAGTGTCATACACCTTCAAATCATTGTAGCTCCATGTGAACACGTTGGGGAAATCCTTCATGAGTTTGACGTATTCTTGCTTGACCTATGGACTGAGTGTTTTCGATAATTTGATCATCTTTGGGTTTTCCTCAGTCCCTATGTTGCATTCTTCCACGAATTCTGTGCTTGCAGTGATCTTGGGGTTTTTAGCCACGTCATTCTTGTCAAACAACTTTTCTAGTGGCACTAACCCCTTTGGAATGATGTTGTTTTTCAGTTGGATTATGTCCCTTCCTACGATCTGGTGTTGGAAAGGGCTTTCATTACTGCACGCACTCACTCTCTCATCTTTGTCGCAACAACATTCCTCATCAATGCCTATATTAAAGAACTCATCGCTCATAAGAAGGAATATTTCCACCTGCTTGTCATCATAAAACACTTGCCAATGTTTGATATTATAAGGAACTGTCGGTGTGTGCTTGACCTTGATTTCATATTTTTTGTTTGGGAATATGGGGATCTTAAAAACCGAGGCCAAGGTGGCCAACGTAGCAACAATCTGATTTTTCTCTCCGGGGATAACAGATAGGTCATACTCTGAAAATACTTTGAGGAGATCCAGCGCCAAATTTTTGTACGCTCTCAGCCTAAGGTGTTTGGTCTGATATATGCCCTATACCTGATTTATGATCAGCTCAGAATCTCTGTGCACTGCTATCCTCAGCGTGCCCAATTCTTTCAAAACTTGTAAGGCTAAGATTAACACTTCATACTCTTCCATGCTGTTTGTAAATTTGAACACGAGTTTGTATGAACACAACTTTGTGCCGACCTTGTGAGGTCTTATCCATACACCGACACCAACCCCTTCTTTGTTGACCGCACCGTAGAAACTCATGTTCCAGACCCTGCTTTCTGCACGGTCTTTCGGTTCGGTGCACTCTGTCATTTCCTGGGTGGTTTTCTTGTCAGTTGTCATGATGGTTGTCGACTCTTCCTCTTAAAAACTCAGGTCATTGTAGAATATAGAAGAACCAACCTCAGTGTCGATGGTGTATATAACTTGGTTATTTGGCTGCGTCTTGCTGCTTACCATGTATTTTAACAACACTTCTCTGTACAACCGTCTGTCATGGCCAAAAATAGGGATGGTGGCATATGACATATCCATTTGCAAAGTGCCCTTTAACTTCGCATCCCAGGACCTTGATAGAAACATGCCTAACTTTGGGGGTATTTTTGCGACAACTACATACATAACCATGTCCTTCGAGGGGATTTGAGCCAACGACACAACTAGGTCTTTGATGAGGCCCAAACACTTGACTTTACTCGAATCAAAAGAGAAAAGGTCTTTGTATGGCCTGGTGATATCCAAACCCAATTCATCCATGATCACCTTTGACATGAGGTTGTGCGATGTGCCAGAATCCAGCATGGAGTTATGCAGGTTCATGTCATGGAACTTTAGAATGACGTAAAATAGAGGGACATCCTCTGTATCATTTATCTCTTCAACACGTAGACCAAAAAGGATATTGGGGTGGTCATATTGGATATTCAAAGTATCGGGGGTCCCTCCCATTTTCATCATTTTAATGATTTTCTCCCGATACTCGCCCTTTCTAATAAGTTCATTGAATGTGACAAAGATTTTGATTTTGGCCATCTCATGTTAAAAATTGAAAGGGGGACAAACTTTCTCTACCTCTTTTCTGTGTGCTTCTCGACTTGTTTCCAGTGCTTTCCTCAGGGACTCCTTCTTTGACTTCGTCTTTTCAGCTGCGTCCTTGGGCAGGTTTTTCGACTTTTGTCGACTTGTGGAAGGGGTGTCCACCGAAGGTTTCCTTATGGGGTTTGTTTGTTGCAGCTCGACAGGTACGTATTTTATCCAGAGGTTATATTTCTTCTGGAACTACATGATGGCGTTCTGATAGCCTTTTATGAACTCCTCTATCTCCCAGGATGACACATCATCCATTTCGAGTATCATATCATCATCCCTCTCCAACACAAAGTCTTCATTTTTTCTCATGTATCGATCATGCTCTCTCTTTGTCAAGAACATTCGTGGGTTTTTGTCATCACAACAATGCATCTAGTCTTTGAACGCTTGGTCGAAGTCTTCATCCGCGTAGTTTTTTTGGAATGAAGGTCTTGTCTACTAGTCACCTTGATCCCTCTGCTCTCTCTTTTCCCTCTGTCTGATGTGAGGGACTTGACCCCTTCTGAGGTTCCGATTCCTGGGCTGGGGATCGTTATGTTCTTAGGAAATAGGTCTATTTCCCATGGAAATTCTCTCCATCATCTTTTCCACGGTCTTCATCATCCTGTCGAACTTGTCATCTGAGGACCACGACATCGATGGCTCTAGATCTCCTTGAGGATTCTTATCTCCTCTGTTGAATCTTTTTTTTTTCCCCTACGCCATCATGTTTACTTTGACCTTGATAGTGTTACTCATTATAGCGTCTAGGTTTCCTAATCTTCTTTCTCTTAACAAAAGGGAGAAATCATTATCAAAGGAATTGACGTACCGTAAATGCACAATCTCGGGGGGTGGCTTGACTTCTACAAGGATTGAGTTCTAAACCTTCAAGAAATGGGTTGAGAATTCCTGCACTGTCTCTTCTGGTGCTTTCTTCAAATTATTGTACTGTGTTAATAGCTGTAAAGGGTTTTTATTGTCCCCCCATTTATTCAGGAAATATGTCTCGAATGCGGTGAAGTCATGAATGCTCAAGCAACCTCATTTTTTTGTCTTCATAGTCCACCTCCTCCAGTTCGATAAAATCATTAAACCAGTCCAGGTGCCTCTGGGAAGAAACACTTCCTTCAGTTTCGTAGAGCATGATTCTCTGGTTGTAATTTTGAGGTAAGTCATGTAGTTGGGCTGACAGGATGAGGGGGGAAAATATGGCGGCCATGGTTCTGGGAGGATTCAGATTTTGAGGGATATTATTTGATATCAGGGCTTGGAATTTCTTTGGGTTGAAAATAGTATCCTCCAAGCCAGTTTCCGACTTAGACCTGTAAATGGTTTGCTCGAATAATTCTTCATACGCAAGGTCATCAATGCTCTGTGCGCCATCTTTGGGTAAGGACATGATTCTATCTAGGTAGTAGAACGGATCTGACGCTTTCTCTCTAGTCCTACGCAGAATCTTCTCGAGGCCGTACACAGGCTCTGTAGGGTTTGGGTTAGGATTTTCTCTGGTATAGATCATCTTCTGAGCTAGGGTTCCTGAACCGTGCTACTTGGAGCTACTGGTATTTTGGATTGGAATCGCCAGGGTAAGGGTTTCAGCTGGTACAAATGTTTACCCAATGTTACCCTTAGGGTTCAAACTTCAATGTTGGTCATTCTCTCAGGGAAAATCTATTCAATTTCATTCCCCAGCAGTGGCGCCAGAATGTTAGCAAACCGTAAATCTATTCGACTGATAAACAAATGATGAAGATAACTTTTTAAACCTACTTTGAGACCCAAAACTAGCCTTTCGGATCCAGAGAGGGATCTCTTGAGGGGCGCGGTATCCGCGCGAGATATGGATTTTAAAGCAGTGGCTAGATTTAACACCTTTGATATAATGGTCTTTGGTTATATTGGTGCAAGAAAATAAGACGATGGGCTATGGAATCAATTCGAGGAAACAATGGAAACAAATGACTTGGTGACTGAACTTGAGAGGATGAAGGCTAAGCAAGCAACAATCTTCAATGCAAAATAGTAATGTGTGGCAAAAATAAATTACAGGAAGTAACTCGAAGCAACGCTGCAGGTGAATTCAGAGTTAAATTTCAAAAGAAAACATTTTGTCTAAGTGGTGCAAACAAGGGGCGTTGTGCAATGAATCCACAGGTTCAAAAATTCATTCCAAAATAGGTAGAAAAAGATATGAATAAGATAACAGGGAGCACATATGTGAGAAAGGGAAAACAATACATCCAACTGCTACAATTAGAATCTTCACATCAAGTTACAAGAATTTTGCATTACGTTTCGGTAGAACTAAAATTTCATACAATAGCTATGGTTTATGCCAATTTTTCCAACCAACCTGGCTTACATCGAAAAGGTGAAATATATAAAGGAGGGTGTCGCTTGGGCTACCCATTTTTCTAACTACTAGCTCTAAAAACTAGGAAACTGAGTGGTATGCATTAGAGACTCTTCACATGTAGACAATAATCACGTATGTTTACACATGAGTGTTCACAAGTTTTCCACGAGGATCTGATCATCGGTGAGGTCTCAATATGAGTAAAATATGTGTTAGTGTTTCCCTTCGATCGAATGTCTGAGTGGGCAGGTGTCTTCTAGGAACTTGCTATCTGCTATAACGGATTTGATTTCTGTCATGCGCTCAATTGCTAGGAAAAATGTGCACGGTAAGTGTTTGTTTGATGGTCACGCCCGTTATAAAAAAGGTATAGTTCTTTAGGGAAACATGTCCTTCAAAACTGCCAAAATTTGTCTTATGTTTGGTGGATGCAAAGATGAACACCAACTAAACTTGTTATTTTTGCCCGTTGTTGAGTGTCGCTCGGGCTTCCTTCTCGGTCACTTCACATTCCCTAGAATTCTTTGTATGCCTTTCCTCTAACAACCTATGTTCTTCGCCCAACTGTACAATGGTGTCCTGTGCCTCTCTGAGCTATCTTTTTAACCATGACACATTCCCTTCGTGACCTTGCGTTGTTGATGCTTCCATAGTCTTTGTCGCTAGCTTCCGCCTCAACTCCATGTTTTCCTGGTAGAGTTCAGCGATAGCCAACTTTTCTTGATTTAATTGTTGAGATGGCTCTTGATCATTCGCTCCTGTGGTACCCATTTCCCTTGTTCTTCTTCTACTTTCGTGGCTCGATCCTCCAGTGGGCTCCAGCTGGATGGCGCGCGTGAGTAGTTCTTTAACCACCGATCTGGCACACGACTCTTCTGAAACTCCGACTTCCTCAAATTCCTTGTTCTTCCTTGGCTTGCCCCTTCTCTGAGGTGTTTGTTGTTGGGGAGATGGGGCTTGTACTGTATTTCCTCCTTACACAAGTATTTCTGCTTTAGGTTCCAAGCGATTTGATCTGATCATCTCTTTGGGTAAAGGAATAACTCCTTTCACATCCTTCGAAATGCCTATTGCAGGTGAGAATGACTTGTTGATTAAGGTTAGTTGTCATTGATGTCAACCCTTGAAGAAAGCCCCGTAGCACAAAGGTTTGGGTAATGTACCCAATATTGTTTGATGTAAATATGACTCACTATTGTTTTGTCATGGTTGATAAGAAGTAAATATGGATGAACTCCAAAGTGGTCCCCTTATGGTGAAAGCCCTCACGGGAAGACGCTTTGTGGAGTAAGAGAACCCACACTTAATTGTGGAATAATGAGATGAAGGAAAGTGAATTTGTCAGGGAAGATATCCTAGATGGATAGTTCTTGTGATGTCATTTTCGGTGGTATGTGGAACGTCGCATAATTCCTCACGGTTAGAGAGTTATGGCCATGAAAAGTTGGAGACCCCAGGTTTGGGTAATGGACCCAAGTTTGTTTGATGGGTAACGGTATTACTTATGATATATTTTCAGATAATACTATTCTATATGGATAGTACATGTCATGCCATTTCTGGTGGTATGTAGAACGTCACATAAATCCTCACGGTTTGAGAGTTATGGCCTTACGAAGTTGGAGGACCCTCATATGTCATCTAG
>ML807536.1:135426-150536 GCA_009831015.1 Picea engelmannii
ACCAGAAGGATTTCAGTTGTCAGAGAACACAGACTATGTGTGTAAATTAAAGAAGGCCTTGTATGGTCTAAAACAGGCTCCTAGAGCATGGTACTCCAGACTGGATAAGTATATGTAGCAGGCAGGGTTCAGAAAAGGAAGTGTAGACAAAAACCTCTACATCAAGGTAATTCAAGGTAATATTTTATTAATTGAAGTTTATGTTGATGATATTATTTTTGGTAGTGATGATGACAGGTTAAGCCAAAAATTTGCAAAAGACATGCAGAATGAATTTGAAGTGTCGTTACGTGGAGAACTGTCCTTCTTTTTGGGACTTCAGATACGTCAAAGCAACCAAGGAATTTTTATTTCTCAAACCAAGTATATCAGAGAAATGCTAAAGAGGTTTGGAATGGAAGATTGAAAACCAGTTATCACTCCCATGAAAACCAGTTGTAAGTTGAACAAAGATGATGATTCAAAGTCTACAGATTAGAGGCAATATAGGTCAATGATTGGCAGCCTACTATATGTAACATCATCCAGACCAGATGTAATGCAGGCAGTTGGACAGGTGGCATGATTTCAAGCAGCACTAAAGGAATCAAATGTATTAGCAGTAAAGAGGATCTTCAGATATCTCAAAGGAACATAAGAGTTTGGATTATGGTATCTAAAAGGAAAAGATCTATCACTTATTGCCTACACAGATGCATATTGGGAAGGTTGTATTGATGACCAATTAAGCACCAGTGGAGCAGTGTTCTACTTAGGTGAGTGTTTGGTATCATGGATAAGGAAGAAACAATCATTAGTATCTCTATCTACAACCGAGGCAGAGTATATTGCAGCAAAAACATGTTGTACACAGGTTCTTTGGATGAAACAAACTTTGACAGATATACAGGTTGAGTATGATGAGCCCATTCCAATATATTGTGATAATACAAGTGCCATCAATATCTCAAAAAACCTGGTGATGCACTCCAAGTCGAAGCACATTCCAATCAAGTATCACTTTCTACAGGAACAGGTTGCAGAAAAGAATATCAGAGTTGAGTATGTGGGCACAAAAGAACACATGGCAGACATCTTTACAAAACCACTTCCACGGGCAGCCTTTGAATATCTTCGCCAAAGACTTGGAGTTATTTATACTCCAAAAATGAATGATTTTTGAATGCTTATCTTATATGTCTTATATGTACACGAGGAAGCACCATAAGAGGACAGTCTGTCAGGGGGAGAAACCCTGGATGGAAAGATACCTTTTCCATTGATGACAAAGGGGGAGAGATTTATCAGATGCAGAGGACAGAGGCATGGTTCTAAGGGGAGCAGATTTATCAGATGCAGAGGATAGAGGCATGGTTCCAGGGGGAGCAGATTTATCAGATGCAGAGGACAGAGGCATGGTTCCAGGGGGAGCAGATTTATCATATGCAGAGGACAGAGGCATGGTTCCAGGGGGAGAAGATTTATCAGATGCAGAGGACAAAGACATGGTTCCAGTGGGAGCATGAGTGATATGATTTCAGGATTGCATCAGAGTGTTGCCATCAATGCCAAAGGGGGAGATTGTTGATTAAGGTTGGTTTCCATTGATGTAAACCCTTGAAGAAAGCCCCATATCACAAAGGTTTGGGTAATGGATCCAATATTGTTTGATGTAAATATGAGTCATTATTGTTTTTTCATGGTTGATAAGAAGTAAATATGGATGAACTCCAAAGTGGTCCCCTTATGGTGAAAGCCCTCACGGGAAGGCGCTTTGTGGAGTAAGAGAACCCATGCTTAATTGTGGAATAATGAGATAAAGGAAAGTGAATTTGTTAGGGAAACTATCCTAGATGGATAGTGCTTGTCATGTAATTTCTGGTGGTATGTGGAACGTCACATAATTCCTCACGATTAGAGAGTTATGGCCATGAAAAGTTGGAGACCCCAGGTTTGGGTAATGGACCCAAGTTTGTTTGATGGGTAATGGTATGACTTATGATATATTTTCAGATAATACTATTCTATATGGATAGTACATGTCATTCCATTTCTAGTGGTATGTATAACGTCACATAACTCCTCACGGTTTGATAGTTATGGCCTTACGAAGTTGGAGGACCCTCATATGTCATCTAGAAGCCCCAAAAGGTCAAAGTAATCAAAGTGGTTTAAGAGATTCTAAAAGGTAAATAATAAAGTGAAGTGATGAGTGTATTATAATTCAAAGTGAATACAAAATAAATTATTTCAATAATAAATTTAATGGAGAAATTAGAAGTGGACCCAACCCCAAAATAAAGAAAGTGGGCCAAGTGACCTAGAATATGTTTTTAAGGAAGCTACTTGGAGAGTATAAATAAGAGGCAAGGCTCTCTCATTTGAAACACACTTGAGCATATCGAATATATATAGGTGTCTGAGGTAACCAAATGATATCTAAGCCGAAATTCTGAGGAAAGTGAAGAAAAGAAGGCCGAAATGCAAGGAAGGATAAATTCTTTTGATGGTGCTTTCTAAGGTATATTATTTACAGGTCATCTCACCATTTTCACTATAAATTTTTTTATATAATGATTCAGATCCTGAAATTTATATGCAAGTGAGAAAACATATCCAAGTATCGGTGGTAAAAAATTCAGCTTGTGGTTCTTTTTATTTTGGGAGTTACACTCCGTGGAAAATAGGGTTTGTGGCCAGTCCTGAAACTAGTCAAAATCAGGTGTTTCAGGTAAAAACGTCATAAATTATTCATAACAGATAAAAATTTAGTGAGACTAAATGTGTTGGTTAGGGTACTGTCTTTATTATTCTTTGTAACAGTTTCAGATCAATTCATCAAAAATTTTGTGCGGGGCATGCTCTACAAGGTCTCTCTATAGAATAAGCCAGAATTCAGCAAGGTATGCCATTTTTTCTATAACTCCTTTTCTGAGAGGTTCCAAGTAGTGACACTTGGAGGAATTGCATAAAACACATTGAAGAACATTGTATATCAGTTTCATATTTTTATACATTACAGGTTCAAAGTTATGATTACTTCAAATTAGGGTTGTTGACTAATCCAAAACTAGGCATGTGAGACTAAAGAAAAGTTTGATGTAAATGCTAGTCTCTTGTTTCTAAAGTTAAGGAAGGTTTGCAGGAATGTGATCATATACACCAGGTCTATTACAGAGCTACAAATCATATTTTTCTGATGCAATTGATGAGGGCTTTTGGTTGTGGCACATGTTGAGTAAATGGTTGAGACAAGTAGTTGATGAGTTGGCGCACATACATGAGGTGCATAGTTGATGACGTTGGTACATATTGATGAGTCATTGTTGATGAGTAGTTGACACATGATTGGTACATACTTCGTACATGGTTGAATGCACTTGTTTATGGTACAGGTTGATTATAGTTTGGTGCATGGTTGATGTACGTGTTTATGGTACAGGTTGATTACAGGTTGAGGTACAGGTTGATGCATGGTTCAGATTTATTGGTATAGGTTTACAATGGTATATCTCATAGTGATAGTGTGATAGTGGTTCCATCATTCTACTTCTACTTCAGGGTGGCAGGATGGGGCAAGGACAGGTGGTTGTAGCCACCTTCTGGTTGTAGCCGGAGAACATTGGGGGTTGTAGCCTCCTTCTGGTTGTAGCCAGAGAATTGGGGAGTTGGAGCTTCCCTCAGGTTGTAGCCTTAGAAACTAGGGGGTTGGAGCCTCCTTCCAGTTGCAGCTAGAAAACAAAGGAAGTTGGTGCTTCCAATGAATGTAATTCTTCAATACATATAAGAAAAAACATTCGGTGGTTTTCTCCCGATTTGGGTTTGCACGTAAAACACTGGTGTATTGTGTATGTGCTTGATTGTTTATTTCTTACTGCTCATTATTGGATGATAATTCTACATTGATATAACATTTGAAGAAAAAGGATTATAATTATGATATTATTGATTCACCCCCCCTCTCAGTAATCCAACATGACTCCCAGTCATTTTGGATCTTGGACCTGGAAATTTCGTTGCTCCGTGCACCTTTTCTTATGCTTTGGGAGGTCACCATGGCGCGACCAGTATGTAATCTACGCGCGGTGTATCCGTCAAATGAACAGGGAGGGAACTTTGATCAACCTGAACTAGCAAGGGAAATTGCAAACAGAGTGTGGGCCTGGTTTCATGACTGAAATGGGTGCCGATCATCTAGAATTTATAACAAGTCGGGAAGAAGGAGGAATTGTGCCAGAGAACAGTGAATTCATTGCGATGGGATGTTTTGAATTGAATTGCATATTTTCCATGGCACATCCCCGTGTGTAGACCACATGAGATAATGTTTGCAGGGCATGCATGGTATGAACGCCAAGATTTTTCATTCCCTCGGCCTTAATGATGAACTGATAACAGCTGTTGCACTTGCCGATGCAACTTCCATTAACTACTTGACTTGACCTGGGGCATGTAGAGACTGATTTCTTAACAGGACTCAAATCTTTGGAAAAGACATACCTGTACCACTTACACATGTTTCAACTCTAACATCCCTTCTCATTTCCAAGGTCCAACCAGCCACTTGCTGAATTCGACCCCATGGTGATACGTACTTGAATTCACATGTTTGGATGCATGGGTCACGACGTGACTAAAAACTGACTCTAAATGGAAAGAAAAATGGCGGCGCTAACAACTGGGTTCAACGAGGATGTTATCCTCCCCACGAGGTAGCAAAGACATTAGAACAGGTGTCTGACCATTGGGCCTCATTTAGAATCATTGGCACTATAAATCAAAAACAAAAACACAACCTAAACCTATTGACACACCTTCTAAAAACTCAGCATAAACTTAAGGCCTTCATTTCAGGCTTCAATTTTCTGCTGACCTACTGGCCTGATGCAAAAACAAATAAAATGACCATTTACAATGAAAAATGACTTAAACAAATTGTATTTCATTAGATAATTCTTGAGGAACCTATCGTTTACAGGCCCCCAACCAAGGCATTCTCCATTTAATCCTTCTAGGAATTAATAATTGTTCCTGTAGTACATGTTGATTTTGAACGAACCTGTCCAAAGGTGGTCGAACTTTCCATGCTTCCCTTTATCTTCATTTCTTGCGTCCCATCTCAGCACCAGATATCCTATATAAAAATATTCTTGTTTAGAGCGTTTGTCAAATGCTTTCTTTATCCTCTCCTAATGAAGCTGCAATCGATCGTACACCTGCTCCCTCGCCTGCTGCATGTGAATTAGTTTATTTATTCTCCTCTGTGCATCATTTGCCTTGGCCTCCTACTCTTGCAACAATTTTCTAATGGGTGGCCCTAGTGAGGTAGGGAAGATGGTGTTTTTTCCGTATATGATCTGGAAATGTGACGTTGAGATGGAATTCTTGGTGGTGACCCGATCTTCCCATAGCGCATAGATAAGCTTTTAATGCCAAGCTTTCTTATTGTCTTGCAGGAGTCTTTTGATGATTCTGGTTAGGCTCTTATTTGAGGATTCTTCTAACCTGTTTCCTTGTGGATAGTACATTGTGGAATGCCCCAGGGTGATATTGTAATCTTGACAAAAATTTTCGATCCTATTGGACTTGAATGTGGCCACGTTGTCCGTTATGATCTTGACGGGACATCTTAATCTCGACAAAATGTTTGTCTCCAGGAATTGGATGATGATTGCGCCAGTCACTTCCTTTGTGGGGATTTCCTCTATCCACTTCATGAAATAGTCGGTGGATGTGAGTATCCATCTATTCCGCGTGGAGGATGGTGGATTTATTTCCCCTATGAAATATAGACCCCACTGCATGAAAGGTTCTTCGACTGAGATCAACTTTAGTGGCAGGGGATGCAATCTTCTTCTCCCATAAAAAATCTGACATTCATGGCAGATGGAGACCTCTTTATACAGATCAGTGAAGATTGTAGGTCAGGAGTATCATGTCCTCAGAATTTTGTTCATTGTGGTTTTCCAGTAGTGGTGTCCTCCGCAGTCACCTTTGTGAAATTATTGTATGGCCCGCTTCGCGTTGTTTTCCAGTAAACAACTCAACAATATTCCCCCAGGATCCTTCCAATAGAGTGAATTGTCCAGAATGCAGAACTTAACCTCTTTGAGTTTGAGAAATCCGGACTTAGTCTTACTTACACCCGGAGGAGCCTGATATTCTCTAACACATAGATGATATTTGCATACCATGGTGAGTCAATGAACTCTTGAGACACCTGACTGGTAATTTCTGGTTGAGGGCATTCTGACAGATCAGTGATGAAATTCATTCCTACAACGTCGTAGTCCGACTGTGCCATTAGCTTCACCATGCCTTGACCCTTGATTAGTTTCGTAGGCTTGATCTCAAGATCGTATTCCAGCATGGCCACTATCCACTTGCCTCTCCTTCCTTCCAGGTCAGGTTGAGTGAGGATATCCTTTACTGAGTTGCTGGGAACATAAGCGATGACATGGGAGTGCAATATGCATGTCCTGAATTCTTTCAAATATTTTAGCAAGTCATATGCCTAGTTTTCCATAATTTCATACCTTAGTGGAGCATCGTGCAGTGTCCAGATGGAATAGGATATAGGTTTTTTAAAATCCTTCTCGTCTTTCTACAACATCACGTCGTCAATAGTGTGTTCTAAGGCAAATGAAAACATGATGAAATATTTCATAAAGTTTGGGCTGGCTAGCACAAAAGATTTAGTCAGCGCCACTTTGATATATTCAAAAGAATTCTTGGCCTCTGGTTCCCACTTGATCTTGTTTCCCTTCCTGAGCATGCAAGTTATGTGCTTTATTATCTTGGCTAGGTTTGGGATGAATCTCCTCAACAAGTTCACTTTTCTTAGGAAGGATTGCACTTCTTTTTTACTGCGTGGGGTGTTGATATTCAAGATCCCTTCAACCATGTTGGGTTATATATTAATGCCTTCCTTGGAGATAATGTGTCCTAACAGATTCCCCTCTTCCACCCCGAAATGTGATTTCTTTGGATTTAGTTATATGTCGAACCCTCATTCACTTCTCGAATACTTTCTTCAGGTGCTCGCGATGTTTCTTGTCGAAGGTAGAGTATACCGTGATGTTGTCCAGATAGATTACAATGAACTTGTCCTTTTCTTTGACAAATGATATGTCCATTTCCCTATGGAAAGTGGCATCGATGTTCATCAGATCGAAAGGCATCTTGGCATACATGAATGTTCCCCATGGAGTTGTGAAAGCTGTCTTTTCTCTGTCGTCTGGCTGAACCATGATATGGTTATAAACTGAGAAACCATCCAACATGGACATCTTCTGAGACCCCACCACCTTTTGCAGGAAATAGTCCATTTTGGGGAGAGGGTAGTGATCCTTGAGAAACACCTTGTTTAGATTATGAAAATCTACACATAGCCTTATCTCGTCGCTTTTATTTCTTACGGGCACCAAATTAGCTACCCAGTTCAAGAATCGTAAAGAAACAATAATTTTAGCTTCAAAGAGTTTCTTTACTTCCTTTTCGATCAGTGGCAACATTAGGGGATTTATTTGTTTAAGCTTTTGGTTGAAGGGTTTCTAGTCTTCTTTGAGAGGGATGACATGCTAGATCACTTTAGTGTCATACACCTTCAAATCATCATAGCTCCATGTGAACACGTCGAGGAAATCCTTCATGAGATTGACGTAGTCTTGCTTGACCTCTGGAATGAGTGTTTTCAATAATTTGATCATCTTTGGGTTTTCCTCAGTCCCTATGTTGTAGTCTTCCACGTCTTCTATGCTTGCAGTGATCTTGGGGTTTTTAGCCATGTCATTCTTGTCAAACATCTTTTCCAGTGGCACTAACCCCTTTGGAATGATGTTTTTTTTCTTCAGTTGGATTATGTCCCTTCCTGCGATCTGGTTTTGGAAAGGGATGTCATTACTGCACGCAGTCATGCTCTCATCTTCATGGCAACAACATTCCTTATCAATGTTTGTATCAACGAACTCGTCGCTCATAAGGAGGAATATTTCAACCTGCTTGTCATCATAAAAGACTTGCCGATGTTTGATATTATCAGGCACTGACGGCTTGTGCTTGACCTCAATTTCATATTTTTTGTTTGGGAATATGGGGATCTTAAAAACCGAGGCCAAGGTGGCCAACATATCAACAATCTGATTTTTCTCTCTGAGGATAGTAGATAGGTCATACTCTGAAAATACTTTGAGGAGATCCAGTGCCAAATTTCTGTACGCTCTTAGCCTGGGGTGTTTGGTCTGATATACACCCTACACCTGATTTATGATCAGCTCAGAATCTCCATGCACTGCTATTCTTTGCGTGCCCAATTCTTTCAAAACTTGTAAGCCCAAGATTAGTGCTTCATACTCTGCCATGTTGTTTGTAAATTTGAACGAAAGTTTGTATGAACACAACTTTGTGCCGACCTCAGGAGGGATTATCCATACACCGGTACCAACCCCTTCTTTCCTGACTACGTCGTCGAAACTCATGTTCTAGACCCCGCTTTCTGCACGGTCTTGTGGTTCGGCGCACTCTGTCATTTCCCGCGTGGTTTTCTCATCAGTTGTCATGATGGTTGTCAGCTCTTCCTCTTAGAAATGCAGGTCATTGTAGAATATAGAAGAACCAACCTCAGTGTCGATGGCATACATAGGATGGTTATTTGGCTGCGTCTTGCTGCTTACCATGTATTTCAGAAACACTTCTCTGTATAGCCATCTATCATGGCCAAAAATAGGGATGGTGGCGTATGACATATCCATCTGCAAAGTTCCCTTTAACTTCGTAGCCCACGACCTTGATAGAAACATGCCTAACTTTGGGGGTATTTCTGCAACGAATACATTCATAACCATGTTCTTTGAGGGGATTTGAGCCAACGACACAACTAGTTCTTTGATGAGGCCCAAACACTTGACTTTCCTCGAATCAAAAGAGAAAAGGTCCTTGTATGGCCTGGTGATATCCAAACCCAATTCATCCATGATCACCTTTGGCATGAGGTTGTGCGACGTGCCGAAATCCAGCATGGATTTATGCAGGTTCATGTCATGGACCTTTAGAATGACGTAAAACAAAGGGACATCCTCTATATCATTTATCTCTTCAACATGCAGACCAAAAAGGATAGTGGGGTGGTCATATTGGATATTCAAAGTATCGGGGGTCCCTCCCATTTTCATCATTTTACTGATTTTCTCCTGATAGTCTCCCTTTCTAATAAGTTCGTTGAACGTGACAAAGATTTTGATTTTGGCCATCTCATGTTAAAAATTGAAAGGGGGACATACTTTCTCTACCTCTTTTCTGTGCGCTTCCCAGCTTGTTTCCAACACTTTCCTCATGGACTCCTCTTTGACTTCATCTTTTCATCTGCGTCCTTGGGCGGGTTGTATGGCTTCTATCGACTTGTGGAAGGGGTGTCCACTGAAGGTTTCCTTATGGGGTTCATTTTTTGCGGCTCGGCAAGTGCGTCATTGCTCCGGAGGTTATATTTCTTCTGGAACTGCATGATGGTGTTCTAATAGCCTTTTATGAACTCCTCTATCTCCCAGGATGACGCATCATCCCTTTCGAGTATCATATCATCGTCCCTCTCGAACACAAAGTCTTCATTTTTTCTCATGTATCGATCATGCTCTCTCTTTCTCAAGAACATTCATGGGTTTTTGTTGTCACAACAATGCATCTGGTCTTTGAACGCCTGGTCGAAGTCTTCGTCCACGTAGTTGTTTTGGAATGGAGGTCTTGTCTACTGGTCACCTTGGTCCCTCTGCTCTCTCTATTCCCTCTGTCTGATGTGAGGGACTTGACTCCTTCTGAGGTTCTGATTCCTGGGCTGGGGGTCATTTTGTTCTCGGGAAATAGGTCTATTTCCCATGGAAATTCTCTTCATCATATTTTCCATGGTCTTCATCATCATGTCAAACTTGTCATCTGAGGACCATGACATCGATGGCTCTACATCTCCTTGATGATTCTTATCTCCTTTGTTGAATATTTTTTTTTCCTCGATCCCATCATGTTTACTTTGACCTCGATAGCGTTACTCATTATAGCGTATAGGTTTGTTGATCTTCTTTCTCTTAACAATAGGGAGAAATCATTGTCAAAGGAATCGACATACCGTAAATGTGCAACCTCGGGGGGTGGCTTGACTTCTGCAAGGATTGTTGTAAACCTTCAAGAAATGGGTTGAGAATTCCTCCACTGTCTCTTCCGATGCTTTCTTCATATTGTTGTACTGTGTTAACAACTGTAAAGGGTTTTTCTTGTCCCCCCATTTATTCAAGAAATACGTCTTGAATGTGGTGAAGTCACGAATGCTCGTGGGCGGGAGGGATTTGAACCATTTTCTTACATCTCCTGAAAGTCTCTGTGCAAACAACCTCATTTTTCCATCTGCATAGTCCACCTCCTCCAGGTTGACAAAATCATTAAACTAGTCCAGGTGCCTCTGGGTGGAAACACTTCCTTCAGTGTCATAGAGCATGATTCTCTGGCTTTAATTTTGAGGCAAGTCATGTAGTTGGGCTGGCAGGATGAGGGGGGAAAATATGGCGGCCATGGATCTGGGAGGATTCATATTTTGAGGGATATTATTTGATATCAGGTCTTGGAATTTCTTCGGGTTGAAAACAGTCTCGTCCAAGACAGTTTTCGACTTAGACCTGTGAATGGTTTGCTCGAATAATTCATCAAACTCAAGGTCATCAATTCTCTGTGCACCGTCTTTGGGTAAGGACAGGATTCTGTCTAGGTAGTAGAATGGATCTATCGCTTGCTCTCTAGTCCTGCGCAGAATCTTCTCGGGGCCGTACATAGGCTCTGTAGGGTTTGGGTTAGGATTTTCTCTGGTATAGATCATCTTCGGAGCCAGGGTTCTTGAACTGTGCTACTTGGAGCTACTGGTATTTTGGATTGGAGTTGCCAGGGTAAGGGTTTCAACTGGTACAAATGTTTATCCCTCTGTTACCCTTAGGGGTCAAACTGCAATGTTGGTCATTCTCCCAAGGAAAATCTATTCAATTTCATTCCCCAACAGTGATGCCATAATGTTAGCACTCCGTAAATCTATTTGGATGATAAACAAACGACGAAGATAACTTTTTAAACCTACTTTGAGACTCGAAACTAGCTTTTTGGATCCGGAGAGGGCTCCCTCGAGGGGTGCGGTATTCGCGCGAGATATGGATTTTAAAGTAGTGGCTAGATTTAACACCTTTGATATAATGGTCTCTGGTTATATTGGTGCAAGAAAATAAGACGATGGGCTATGGGGTCGATTCAAGGAAATAATGGAAACAAATGACTTGGTGACTAAACTTGAGAGGATGAAGGCTAAGAGAGTAACAATCTTCAATGAAAAATAGTAATGTGTGGCAGAAATAAATTACAAGAAGTAACTCGGAGCAACATTGCGGGTGAATTCAGAGTTAAATTTCAAAATAAATATTTTTTCTAAGTGGCACGAACAAGGGGCACTGTGCAATGAATCCACAAGTTCAAAAATTCGTTCTGAAATAGGTAGAAAAATATATGAATAAGATAACAGGGAGCACATACACGAGAAAGGGAAAACAATACATCCAACTGCTACAATTAGAATCTTCACATCAAGTTACAAGACTTTTGCATTAAGTTTTGGTAGAAATCAAATTTCATACAATAGCTACGGTCTATACCAATTTTGCCAACCAACCTAGCTTACATCGAAAAGGTGAAATATATAAAGGAGGGCGTCGCTTGGGCTACCCATTTTTCTAACTACTAGCTCTAAAAACTAGGAAACTGAGTGGTATGCGTTAGAGACTCTTCACTTGTAGACAATAATAACATCTGTTTACACATGAGTGTTCGCAAATTTTCCATGAGGATCTGATCATCGGTCAGGTATCGATATAAGGAAAATATGTGTCAGTATTTCCCTTCGATCAGATGTCTGAGCGGACATGTGTCTTCTAGGAACTCACTATATGCTATAACGGATTTGATTTCTGTCGTGCGCTCATTTGCTGGGAAAAATGTGCATGGAAAGTGTTTGTTTGATGGTCATGCCCATTATAAAAAAGGCATAGTTCTTTAGGGAAACGTATCCTTAAAAACTGCCAAAATTTGTCTTATGTTTGGTGGATGCAGAGATGAACACCAACTAAGCTTGTTATTTCTACACGTTGCTGAGCGCTGCACGGGATTCCTTCTCGGTCGCTTCACATTCCCTAGAATTCTTTGTATGCCTTTCCTTTGACAACCTATGTTCTTCACACAACTATACAATGGTGTCTTGCGCCTCTTTGAGCTGTGTTTTTAACCCTAACACGTTCCCTTCGCGACCTTGTGCTGCTAATTCTTCCATAGTCTTTGTTGCTAGCTGCCGCCTCAACTCCATGTTTTCCTGGTAGAGTTCAGTGATAGCCATATTTTCCTTCTTTAATTGCTGATATGGCTCTTGATCATTTGCTCCTATGGTACCCATTTCCCTTTTTATGATCTTGATTTCGTGGCTCAATCCTCTAGTGGGCTCCAACCAGATGGCGCACATGAGTATTTCTTCGGCCATCGATCTGGCACGCGGCTATTTTGAAACTTGGGCTTCCTTAGCTTCCTTTTTCTTCCTTGGTCTGCCCCTTCTCTAAGGTATTTTCTATTGGGGAGACAGGGCTTCTATTGTCTTTCCTCCCTGTGCAAGTCTTTCCACTTCAGGTTCTACGCGGTTTGATCTGATCGTCTCTGTGGGTAAAGGAATAACTCCTTTTGCATCCTTTGGAATGCTTGTTGCAGGTGAGAATGACTCCGAGTCGTTTTGGGGCTTGAACCTGTCAATTATGTTGCTCCGTGTGCCTTTTCTTATGCTTTGGGAGGTCGCCATGGCACGACCAGTATGTATTCTGTGCGTGGTGTATCTGACAAATGCATAGGGAGGTAACTTTGATCAACCTGAACTAGCAAGGGAAATTGCAAATAGAGTGCGGGCCTGGTTTCATGACTAAAATGGGTACCGAGCATCTGGAATTTATAACGAGTAAGGAAGAAGGAGGAATTGTGCCATAGAACAATGAATTCATGGCGACGAGATGTTTTGAATTGAATTGCAGATTTTCCATGGCACATCCCCGAGTGTAGAAGACAAGAAATAATGTTTACAGGGCATGCATGATACGAACGTCGCGATTTTTCATTCCGTCGGCCTTCATGATGAACTGATAAAAGTTGTTGCACTTACCGATGCGTCTTCCATTAACTACTTGACTTGACTTGGGGCACGTAGAGACTGATTTATTAACAGGGCTCGACTCATTGGAAAACACATACCTGTACCACCTACGCGTGTTTCGAATCTGACATCCCTTCCCATTTCCAAGGGCCAACCGAACACTTGCTGACTTCAACCCCACGATGCTACATACCTGAATTCACATGTTTGGATGCATGGGTCACGACATGACTAAAAACTGACTCTAAATGGAAAGAAAAATGGTGGTGCTAACAGGCTATTTAGGGACTAATATACTTAAGAAAAGACTATTAATGATCAAACCCCATCAAAGAACTTAAAATATTTACCCTAAGTAACTTTTGAACAATGGATCGATGGATTGTTCTAAGAAATCAAATGAAATCCCTACTTCAAGCAAGTTTACTTAATCATTACAATGAGCAAAAGCAAACTATCTATTTAATCTATTTAATTAACAACAACAAACTAATCTAATTAATCTATTCAAATTCAATGAACAACAACAAGTAAGCAAATGAACAAGCAAATAACTATCCTATTAAAAAAAGTAAACAAGAAATAAACTACTCTATTCAAACTAACCTATGGAGACTTATTCAGCAAGTAAACTAATAAGCAATCAAATAACTAACCTATGGAAACTTCTGCAGCAAGTAAACTAACCAAAACTACTCAACAAGTAACTAATCAAATTAATAAGCAAGTGAACTCTATTCTTAAGATAAACTTCATAATTACTTCTAATCTATAAAAGGAAATCTTAACCTATTGAATTGAAAGCGTCAAGACAATAAAAGTTAATCAACATCTACTTTTTAATTTGCAATAACGAGAAAACTATTTTTTAATCTATAATAGCAAGAAAATTTCAAATATAGTGTTGATGGTTATGTCTTCGGTGTCTTATGATATCACGATGGAATTTAACAACTAATGATAACTCAAGAGGGATAAACTAAATATTAAATTCTATAGCAAAGTGAAAGGTATGAATCAAGAAATCTAATGATAACTTGGCCATTATAGAAGAAACATCAACTACCCTGAAAATCCATGTGATCCTTCAATTCATGCATTAATCATCAACAATATGAAAACACTAATCTATTTAATTCAATTGCATTCTTATGCTAATGTAAGCAAATTCACACTACTAGAGATTTACAACTAAGAACTAAACTCAAAAGCAAACTTCAAATTGAAATTGCAATCTAGGTCTAGAATGGAAATTGCATGAAGTAAACTAAACTAATCCTATTCTTAACAATTTAAATTGCAAATGGAAATACTCATAAAAACATAACTCAAATCCTATTTCTATTTCAGCATGTGACAAGAGAATTAATAAGAAAACTAATTGAGAAAACTAGATAAGCAAACTAAATAGAAACTAGATAAGCAAACTAAGAATCAAAACTAGTAACTATCCATCCATCGAAACTTTGCCAAAAGAACTCTATATTCTGCTTTAACTCTGTTTTAACTTATAACTATTCTATTTCAACATACATAAATTCTAACTATCATTTAATCACACAGGAGTTAGTGGATTATGTTATCAGACTAATCGGTAGGTGTGGACACTAACATATCTCCCTAGATCCACCTGGATCTAGAACAAAACAGGACAGTACATGACTCTTTCCCTAAGTTTTGACCATTGAATTAGCTAGTAGGAAGGAACAAGTAACATACCTTTATATCGCTTCCTAGGGTCTCTGTTGCTCCCGCTTCGCTTTGGTGCTCTCGTGAAGTCAAGACCAAGACAACACAAACCAACCAAAGTGAAGATAGAAAAATATATTCAACTGTCAACTTATGTGTATGATCAAGGAATTACACAATAAAGTGAGAATAGCTTTATGGGAAAGGGACATGCCACTGTATCATATTAATTGAAAGTAAA
>ML807536.1:150620-208416 GCA_009831015.1 Picea engelmannii
ATGAAGAAGATCAAATCCTCTTGATAGACTTGCTAGAGTCTCCAAGCTACTGTTCAAGCTAAGTCCTTCACACAATTCTTTCACCAATTCTCCAATGAATCTTGCTTAACCTTTTCCATGAGAATTCCCTCAATATATAGGAGAGAATGAGTTGGTTACTTAGATAAGAATGATCCCACAATATTAGGGAATCCAGTACAAGGATAGCCATTCGAATGCCAACCCATTCTTCTTGAAGATTCCCTTCTAGAAACATCGAGAATTCATCTTTTTCCATGCTTTAGAGAAGGTTCACACCCTAGCTATGTTACATAGTGTGAGAAGTTCGCACTCCAGCTTAAGGTAGCCTGCGAGAATCTATCATTATCACACCCTGGGATACTAGCAGCCTGCGAACTCTCTTCAAAAATGAGTTTTCTGGGAAGAGATGAACACAAATTTTCTTAGGAGAAAGTTCTTATGAAGAGCCTGAATACACCAACATCAATACATCATCATGATGACCAAAATCATGGGTAATAGAATGCCCCCCAAAGTATGAGGCCGGAACTAGTGATAGCCGAAAGACTTTGTAAGTTGCATGTGTGTGTCGGAAACCAGGAGCACACCTAATTGGAAACCTGCGAACAAACAAGCATCTGCAGAATATCATATATAACAATTCTGAGGTAGGCATTCCCATACTCAGATCATAGATCGATGAAAATTGTAGACATGGGTCATGGCCACCAATCATACACTGTGGATCCATGCCGTCAAAATATAGCATAGCCACCAGGAATACACTGTGGATCTATGCGAGAAATTTCAAATTAAGACGACATAGCCACGAGACATACATAGTGGATCTATTTGTCGCAAATTATACATACTCCATCTCAACCTGGACAAAGAGATGATATCCAGGGTCTTCAATCTCGTCGCCCAAAAGTACAAATCTAATCATGTGATTACATGTGTTGAAGTCGAACATGGAAGAAACCACTTGATTACCGGTCATTTGATGAAACCGTTAACAAGTGTGAGGGAAAATCACCATTGATTTCAATGACTCCCAAGGTACTCTAGTACAATCCATCGAGTGTGAATGAATGAGTTGAAGTCGAACATTCAACGAAATCTTTCGATCAGGGGTCAATGATGTAAACCCACTGTCGAAAGCGAGGAAACCTGCCATTGAGGCATGCAAGCTCCAAGGTACCAAAGAATTTCTAAGTCTTGATTCCGGATAATGAGCTGAAGTCGATGGAACAAAAATCATCACAAGAGGGCCTTGATGTATCCCCCATCAATGACACGAAATGAGTAATAGATTTTGAAGGTGAAACATAGTATGATGTAAATTGAACTGGACACAGGGAAGGCCGACACAGAGAGAATGGACAACTGCAGATGGTCGACTCAATAGAGGCTTCAGATGGACTTCTCTTGAACATATGAACGACACGACCAATGATTTGGTAGCATTGACTCAAAGACGACACAGGGAATGACCTTGTAGAAAATCGAATGAGAGACCAATGGATTTCCCAAACCGGCTTCAAATATAATGAATGGGGGGTGTCATGTTCAAGAGAGACACTTACTGCCAATCAATACGAAGATGATAACATATCCCTTTCCCAAATTTCCCCCACCATTTCTGGCGAGTACCTCTTTATTTTTACGCAAGCTTGAGGAGGATAACATATGCTTGTTGATATAAGCTTATCCTTCGGATAAGTCCTTCAGAGTATGTTTAACGAACCCTAAGAAGGAGTGGTTCAGTCCCATTACGGGTCTGTCGATGTTTGTTTAACGAGTCCAAAGATAGAAAACTCAAAGGTTTTTCATGATTATAGAGTTTGGAAAAACACTTAAAAGAGAACTCTCTCAGTTCCTTTTTCGTAAAATAGTTCGAATGAGACCGAAAAAGAGATAAATTATCACTCACCAGACGCTTTCTTCAAATACTTTATCGAGCGTGAAAATAGCAAGGTCGCTCGGCTATCTTTTCATGTTTAGAGAGTTTGAAAAGAGCTTAAAGAGGACTCCAGGGGGGTTCCTTTTTCGTATAACCTTGTTGAGCCCGAAAAAGTGATAAAAGTATGCTCGATCGCGTTCTCATGTATTTTCGAGCGTGAGAACAGACAAACACCACGCTCGAGGTTTTATAAAAAAAACCACAAAAAAACAATCAAAACATGGATGAAAAAAGAAAAATTGTGTCCGCATCCCTGTATATGAACATCGAAGTCATTACGCCTGCAAAAGTTACACTCAAAAGGACATTAGGGATTAGGGTTTAATAGATAAATAATCATAAAAAACCAAATAACATGGTAAAAGTAAATATAAAGGAGTAAATATAAAGGAGTAAAACTCTTTTTACCATATCATTTTCACTTTTCCACTATTTGAGCTAAAAAACCCCTCTTTTACCCTCGAAATTCGGCGTCATATTGCGGGAGTTACGAACGTCCATTCGGCGAGCCGTCAACGACAGTGAGGTAGGCTCTTTGTCTTCTACTCTTTCATGGTTTAATTTTGCATTTTCATTGGTTAAAATTCATTTTTAGAGTTGATTTTATGAGCCCTACTTGCGCTCAACCATTCTCGCAGGTGGGCTACACGGGACCTGTGAGAATGGGTGATTCTCGCAGGTGAGCCCACAGTAGCCTGCGAGGTTCTCACACTGTGCCCAAAAGGCACCTGCGAGAATCGCAAAGCACAATTTTTTTTTAAGAATTTACCCAATAAAAAAGAACCAATTCATGAATAGAATTGCTAATCCTATTTTTGTGCTTCTTATGCATTTAATTGGCCATCAAAATGGTTCTTGAATGGCATGAAAGGGAGCAAAAAGAAGACAATGCTATTTCTGGAAATCATCCACCCACTATTGCTTCTTTGAGAAACTGTGGCCTTCTGAAGTACTTTCGTATCCCGGGCATGAGGGCCCAAGTCAGGTTATTAGAGTACCTTGTGTGTATGTGGGATCCCGATCAGCATGTATTTCATGTGGGGGTCCACACACTATCCTTAGATATTGAGGACATTTACTTCTTGACTGGACTATCACGACGGGGGTACCATGTGAGCCTGACTGGTAGCAGAGGTGGTGGGTTGCCCATGAGTGAGTACTGCCGCTTACACTGTGTTCTCGAGGTAGAAAGGAAGAAAGGGAAAGTAGCTATTTGGGGAGTGCGGCATTTGACCCTCTGTACTATCCTATTCACCATAGCTCGGATGGCTGTGAGTTCTTCTCCTCACATGGCGCTACAGAGTTACTTCCAGTATGCCATCGAGCGTACTGAACCTCAGGTCTTTAACTGGGAAGATGTTGTGCTTCATAGTATAAAAATATAGTTGACCAAATGCAGACGAGGCAACCTGAAGCAATTTGAGTACAGATATTTGTTAGTGTCCTTCTTTCTCGAGAGGGTTCCATTACTGAGGCTGCAGGTGGAGTGGAATTTACCGACTCCTAGGGATCCAAGAATGTTGAGATGGTGTCAGCTCATGGCCTGGCATGTAGCTGGACCGATCATCAAGTATGATGATACCTTCTTTGACTATATTCAATCACAGATGTTGATGGTTGATGATTATTCTTATGCCAGGTTGGATTTATGAGGAGATCTGGAATTAGTGCTGCCAGAGGATGCTCAGTGGGGGGAACTTGGTAAGAAGTACACACATTCTTTTCCTTTTTAAATGTTTTTGTGAATTTTTCATATTCAAATGTTTTTTTGTTTTATATGTTCGTCCAAAGACTAAATACAAAATCATTGTTGATGACACAGATATTGGACCTTACCGACCTCCTGGTACTTCTCCCATTTAGTGGCGAGGAGAGGCAGCGCCAGTGCCACAATGGGAAGCTGGGGATTATCAAGCAGTGGAACAAAACCTAGAGGGTTTGACAACAGATATTCCATATATGCCTCTTGGAGAGGTTCCACGATGCGATCAGTGTCATACAGTAGGAGTGTCAGAGGCCATGAGTTGACTGCTCTGTAGAGTTGCCCGGGCAGTTGTGTGTTACCATGAACGTCATCCATGACGTTACTTTGTAGAAGCTATGAGCTTCGGATTTTGACATTTTGGTCTTTGGACAAAACGTTTTGTAAAAAACTCTTTTGATCGTTATATATACAGACGACTTCTACCAGTTTACCTTGTATTGTGTGAAAATTGATGTGATTGATTTATAAATGATCCAAATGTATGTCTAAAACATAGTTAGCCAATGCATTTGTTAATGTATTTAGACATCTAGGAATATGTTGATATTCAATGTAATCAAAATAACGTTCCAAGAGGCGAATTCGCAAATACACCCATAACAAAGTAGGACTTCGAATAGTATAGACATTACTTAACTGTAGTACTACAAGCTGCGAATCGAGTCGCACAACCAAATGACGGATTTTGAGCGAGATAACATCAACCAATAATTCAATAACGACGCTATACTCTGCAATATTTTTGGTCGCACGACCGAGACACACACCTCGTAAGGAGACAAGTTTGTTTGTAGGGGCGTAAATTGCCCATGCAGCGGAAGCAAGGTTCTGAGTACTACGGCTAGCGCCATCAGCGAAGCCAATATAGGGTAGCGAAGACTCCGACATCTGGAAACACAATGTCACATAAGGGCAGAGACCAGATAACGACAAAAGCAAGCTTACAGTAACACACAAGAAGTATGATACAATAAAAATACAAGTATTTGTGCACAGATGATTTTATGCATAGTACTTCTTCAAGTACAACCCATTCCTGGGTTCACTCAAAGGGATACCATCGTAATCTACTAACTCATAAGCTCCTTTATCCAAAACTCGTCGAACGATATAAGGACCTCGCCACATGGCTTCGAATTTTCCAGCTCCTAGCATATCTCGATCTTGATCATAGAGGAGAACGAGATCTCCTTCGGAGAAAACGTGAGGCTTGACATGTTTGTCGTATTGGGCCTTGACACATTTCTTTTGAGCTTCTATAACTAGGGTAGCATCGCGTCGAGTTTCATATAATCACATAAGATACAATAGACGTTCTTCCTCAGCAGAAGTGTTTGGTAGGAGTTCAACAACTAGTTTTAAAGAGGGTATCTCACATTCAATCGGGAGAATAGTTTCCACACCATAGACTAACCGGAAAGGTGTAAACCCAGTAGCAGACTTGACGGATGTCCGGTAAGCCCACAATGCCGAAAACAACATTGTGTGCCAACTTGTTTTGTGAATCCCTATCATTCGTCGGAGAATAGTTATGAGAACTTTGTTGATTGCTTTGACCTGGCCGTTGGCTTGTGGGTAATAGGGTGTTGAGTTATCATGGCGAAGACCCAACTTTTCAGTAAGTTCGGACATCATGAAGTTTTTGAAGTGGCTACCGTGATTAGTGATGATAGCTTGGGGGACACCAAAACGAGCTATGACGTGATTAAAAATGAATAATGTTGCAGTCTTTCCAGTGTTGTCAAATGTTGGCATCGCCTCGACCCATTTCGTAAAGTAATCAACGGCTACAATAATGTAACTATGCCCCCCGGCCGAGTGAGGGTGACATGTCATGAAATCGATGCCCCATTTCGCAAAGGGACCAACTGAGACCACAGGGTGAAGAGGAGCAGGATGTGACCGTATCTTCTGATTATAGGTCTAGCAAGCATGGCATTTCTGAACGACGATTATGCAGTCGTTAAACAAAGAAGGCCAAAAATAACCTGCTCGTAAGATCTTCTCGGTAGTAGCATACCCAGACATATGACCACCACATGCTCCAGAATGGTGGTCATTCAGAGCTTTCTCGGCTTCGTCGAATGTTAGGAAACGTCTAAAAATAGAGTCAATCCCCCGACGATAAAGAGTATCCCCGAGGATAATGTATTGACGAGCTTGATAGCGTATGCGACGTCATTCAGTACTAGACAAAGTTGGCCGGAAAGTCTGGGTTTGGAGATATATAATGATATCCCCATACCAAAGATCATCAGTACTAATAAGGAAAAGAGATTCATCGGGTAATGAATTCGCTGCTACTATTTCCATTGTAGAATGGGGAAAGTCGCATATCAAATCAGCAAAAACTAATGACTTCTTGGACTTGGCGCGTTCGAATTCCAAGTCAAACTCTTGGAGAATCACAATCCATTTGGAGTATTTGCCCCCTATCAATTGACGGGTAAGAATGTGTTGCATAAGGTTGCAGTGAGAAATCACTGTAGTTTTACGTGAGAGGATATAGTGCCGGAAGCGTTGGATGGATTGAATGGTAGCCAAGGCCAGTTTTTCGACATGTAAATACTTGAGTTCAGTAGGTGTTAGACTTTGAATCAAGTAATAAATAACATGTTCGTCATTAGCGTCATCCTCTTGGACGAGAACCATACCAATGGTGTAATCCGAGGTAGCAAGGTAGATGAAATAATCGCGACTATAATCGGGGGGAAAGAGAAGCGGAGCACGTGTTAGGGACAATTTCAAAGATTCAAAATCTTTGTTGGCAATGGTATCCCAGACGAACTCTGAACCCTTTTTTAGTAGCCGCATAAATCCACGAGTTATATCGGCATAATTCAGGATAAAACGACGAAGAAAGTTTTCTTTCCCCTACAAACTTTGTAACTGGCGAAGTGTATAAGGAGGAGGGAGATTAAGGATCGCCTCAACCTTTAAAGGATCCACCCAGATCCCTTGACGCGAAACAATAAAACCTAGAAGTCGGCTGGATTCCACGCAGAAAACACACTTATGAGGATTTAAACGTATACGGTAGAACCGACAACAAACGAAAATGGCTCGAAGGTGGGTTGGGTGATCGACTCGGCGCATTGAGTGAGCAGGTAAATTGTCCAAATATGGTTGAACGATGTGCTTGATATCATGGAAAGCGTAATACATAGCACGTTGAAAAGTTGCACCAACATTCTTGAGACCGAAAGGAAGTTTCCGATAGGCAAAAGTACCCCAAGGACAAATAAAAGTAGTCTTATGTTGATCCTCGGGAACAATGTTGATTTGATTATACCCGGAGAAACCATCCATGAGAGAGAATATTTCACTTCCGGTGCAGTCATCGACAATCTGATCGATGAAGGGGGTAGGAAAGTTGTCTTTTGGACAAGCTTTGTTGATATCCCTATAATCAATGCATACGGGAATTGTACCTTGTTTCTTGTCGATCGGGACAAGATTGGAAACCGAGTCTGTGAGAGCCACCAGATAAATAAAGCCGGCTTTAAGAAGTTTCTCGACTTCGAGCTTGATATCAGCCACTTTATGTGGGTGAACTGGACGAAGGCGTTGCCGGATGGGTTTAGCGTCGGGGTATGTCTTTATATCATGTATCACAATCTCAGGGTCGATACCAGGCATTTCCTCGTAGCTCCATGCGAAGATGTCACGAAACTCTTTGAAAAGGGACGTGTAGGTGATGACTTCATCAGAAGAACACGAAGCTCCGATATGGACATTTTCGACAATCCAAGGTTTGACGGATATGTCAAGGGGAATAGTGGGCGAGATATTGCTTAAGTTCCCTTCGAAAAACACATCGTGTGCAGACTCGGGAACAGTGGATATGACGACAACGGTCGACGGGGTCGATATCCGTTGGTAGTTATCAAGGGTATGTTGCTCCAGAAAGAGGATGGAACGATGATGTCCATCGTCCCAAGGGGTGTCCTCCTTGACGGACATGATCATCTCGTCAGTGGGAAAAATAACACGAAAAGGATCGGGAGACAACTCATCAAGAAAGTGGGTAGAAGGCATTGCTGATTGAATGGCCTGATAGGCGGATTCGACCGAACTTAACAACATTGCGTCGCCGTAACGAAGATGATCTCTAGGGTCAGGTACTATCTAGGGGTCATGAGATGCAAGAATTTTGTGAGGCAAGGTGGAGATCATGTTGATGGAAGAAACAAACGAGCGTGGAACATCGGGTGGTGGAATGGGGAAAGTACCCATTAACAAAGAGTCCTTGAGAAGGCCTACACTGACATTCTCATAACCCAATGGGGTTTTAGCGATAAACGGTACGTTTCCAGTATGGGTATCGGAATTGAAGAAGGCTAGTTGGTCGACGGTGACAACCTTACCTTGATGTGGGAAACGTACCACATGGAAAAGGGTTGACACAACTGCACGCATGGAATCGATCCAGCTGCGACCAAGCAGAAGATTATAATCAAGGGGAGCGTCAAGGACTTCCACTTCGACTTGGACCATTTTGACTTCTAACATGATGGGAAATGAAGGAAGAACACTGTAGGGCTTAAAACCAGAGCCGTTGAAGGATTTAAGAGTGTTCTGGGATTCATTCAAGTAAGGAGAGCCAATAGCTTTCCAACAAGCAAGAGACATAACACATGTCGAGGCACCCTCATCGATAACGGTTCGACAAATGTTTTTGTCAGAGACAATCACTTGGATCTGGAACGCAAGTTGAGGGGGTAACCTTGAAATGTGATCTTCCAAGTCAAAGATTATTAAATTTGTATCCGTCGGATCGATTCCACCGATATCTTTCAACATTGCCTTCCGTTGTGCGGGACAAGTTTGAAGGACTACGAGGGCTGACATCGCAGAAGGTGCTTGGGCCAGATCTTCAACAATGTTGTAGTTCTGGGCTACACGAGCTTGAGGATTGAAAGCCGATTTCTGAACGACGCCCTTTGGGGGGGGTCGTAGAACTGTGTCGAGGCTCGGTCATTCGAGATGAAGAGGACCGTTGGTAGATGGAGTCGCGGGAGAGGGTTGTACCAAGGAAGGCGGTAGATCATCAACCTTCTCTTTAGAGGGAGAATAATCTTTGGCTCGAGTAGTGAGTGTAACGTCGCTCTGCTTTGAATCACCAGTACACATCAAAACATATGATGTAGTAGAAGAGGAAGGTTGATCATGAATGACCAACTGAGCCTGTTGTTGAGACAGGAAGGGTTGGGACAAAACGATTGGAGTAGGTGGTTTTGGAGCTCCTTGAAGGAACTTAGTGACCTCGGCACATCGTGGACAATCCTTCGTGTAGTGATCATCACCACAGATAAGACAAGGGTATCGAGGTTTGTGCTTATCCTGATCATCAACAGGGGTAGTTTTGGTTTGCTCTGCTTGAGAAGTATTTTTTCCCTCCTTATTCTTACCTCTCCCCTTTTTAGATTTGGTTTTACTGGTTGGGGTTGATTGGACTGCATTTACCTCAGAAGTCTTGCCGGTGGGAGGGGCAAGAGATGGAGCATTTTGAACATTAGAAGAAGCAGGTTTGGGGTTTGTGCTTGAGGCGGAATGTGGTTGGGCCTGGAAAGTGCCAATCACACCGTCAGTTGCATGCAAGGCAGCTGGAGTAGTTGAAGTTGTGGAAGTGGAAGGAAGAGGTAAGTCAGGTAGTAAATCGTAAAGGGTACCCATTTGCGAGTAAACGAGGTCAAGATATTGAGCATGACTTATAGCCTGCTCTTCTGTGACCACTCCACCCATGGCAATGTCACGATCGATGTCGTTCACAAACGATTTGGTGAACCATTCTGCCAGCAACTGATCAGGGAGTTCGAGTTTAATAAGACGTCGTCTTCGTCGCTACTCATGAATGTGATCGGATATATGAGTGGCTTTGTTCTGTTTGAAAGAAGTCAAAATCTCGGTTCCCATGTCATAACGAATCGGTAACTGGTAGTGTGTGAGGAAAGCCATAGCTAGGGTGTTGAAGTCAGAGAAGAAACCTCGTGGCAATTCGATATACCACTTTGCAGCAGAACCTGTGAGAGTTTGTTGAAAAAGACATAAACGAATAGAGTCATCCATCAACGATTTGGATGAACACCATTGGTGAAAAGTCATAACATGATTGTTTGGGTCCTCTCCCACTTTGCCGTCGAATTTGGGAATGTTCGATGGTAGCTTGGTTGGGATAGCAGGCCATTGGGGAGAGTGACGAATTGGATCATTTAAAATCCTTGACAAATCCGGAAGATCCAAAGTGGCTATGAAGGGTAACTGTCGATTCACCTGCGGGTACTGGTGGCTTTGGGGAGGAAGCCTTGTCGGCAAACCAGTAGGACCATAAGCAGTCTGCATATAATTTGAAGACCCAGGCAGATTCGGTGGTGGTTGAAGAGGATAGTAGCTCATATGATTGTACCCTGGAACAGGGGCTTGAGTTTGAGCATTCGCCCCCCAAATGGGATTGAACGAACCTGGATATGGTTGGCCCACACTAGGGGGTATTACAAATGCAGTTGGAAACTGCTTCCCCCCAGTCGATTGAGGAGGATGTTGTATCAACTGATTCCAATACTAGGCCAAGGATGGAGGTATGTTTTGCCCATAAGGTGGGGTCAATCCTCCCATCGAAGGTGGTTTTCCAATTGGGGGAAGTGTGCCAATTGGTGGTTGTGTTCCAATTGGGATTTGCGTTCCAAAAGGAATTTTCCCACTGAGAGGGGGTTGACTCATACCACCTTGGTGAAATTGTCCACCGACGGGAATCTGGTAATTTGGTGTGAAGGAAGGAATAGTGCCACTAGGATAAAGACTGCTAGTAGAAGACGAAAAAGGTCCTCCAAAAGAAAATTATGGGAGTGTCGGAATAAAACCGGGAAGAGAACGCCCAGAAGAAGAAGGACCACCAGGAGAGCCAGAGGGGGTTTGCGTAGGAGTGTGAATGGAAGCATTCAATGCACGGTATCCAGGTGGTAATGTCGGAGTGACGTTGGGCGTTCATGGTGTGTTGATGGGAGCAAGACTAACCGCAACAAAACCGGTGGGAACACTCGTAGTATCCGTGAGATGGGCCATTTCGGCAGGGACGGTAAAGTGATAAGCGGTAGTCAATGGTACTATCTCTGGACTAGAGATTTCAGAAATCACAGGGGGGTTGATTTCAGAAATCACAGGTGAACCTGGACCAAAAAGGTCTCGTCGGAAAACACCTGTAGACCAAAAAAGATCTTGGCCTTCTATGCCTGGAAAGGGTCCAACTGGTGATCCAAAAGACGTAACAACTAATTCTCCGAAAGAATTCAGGCGCATAAATGGTCGCTCAGAATCAGGGTGAAGTCGAAAGTCCTCTTGGGTATTTGTAATTCGAAAATGTTCTAGAGAGTCAGTGCATTCCACTTGTGGCATGGTGACGACTGTGACTTCACTTTGCCGAGGAGAGCCCTCAGATGTACTTGTAGGCAAGGGTTGAGAACCTTCCAGATGCTCTAGAGATAAACCCTGCATTCTACGTGAACGACGTGGAGGAGCTATTGTAAACGAGTGACAAACTTCACAAAGAAAATCGTAGGGTCAACTTTGGTAAACAAACAACACGCGCTAGTAAACAAAATCTAGGAAGAAACACCAAGCAAACAAGACCTTCTAATTCCGAAGTCACTAGTTGGTGATGAAATCCAACGTCGCAACAACGAGATGAGAAGGGGCTGGGCTAGGGTGGAAAATTTATGCTGACGACCTGCTTAATGGACTTACACCCTGGTGCAAGCTCCCACACATAATTGTGGGTATACCCTCCAAGGAGCCCGAGTGAGTTTGGTCAACGTCAATTCCAGGTACTGTGAAGACTTTCCCCTTCACAGTCACCTCGTGTAAGAACCTAGAAAGATAGGCTACTAAGGTTACCACCAACAACACTAAATCCTGGGGGGATAGTCGACAGTCCGATCCACACACAAGGGCAAGGTATCTAGCCAAAAATCAACTCAAAAGGATTCCACTCATGATTGTGGGTATAACTCCGAGTGATCCCCGTAATACGTGAAATCTATACACTGATATCAACAAAGCAGGGTGAGTAACTCTATCAATATCAATGCGACCTCGTGTTTGACCCTTGTGTGAGAAGGGATTCCCAGGACAAGATGTTGCAAATGGAATTTAACACTCCCTAACATAAGATGCTATTGTGTGTTTTGTGCTTTGGAGAGTGTATCTCTCTTCCTACTCCAAAGCGCTAGCCTAGCTAAATGTTGGTGTAATAGAGCCCTAGAAAAGAGTTACTAGGTAAATTTTACAATTGCGTAGTGTTATTAAGAGCTGTTGTTTACTCAACGGAAACAGAGATGAAACTTATGTTGTATGACTCTGACCCAACGATGCATGGATGAGAATGAAAAATATATCGATTTTCGTTCAATGAATCCTATGTATGGGAGGGAGAGACATGGTTTCCGGATCAAACTATGAACTACAAAACACAATTTCCTTTAAAATGAAAATGCAACAAATCACGCATCAATAACAATTCTCTATTGTTTCTTTTTCAATAATTTCAACAATTGATTTTCAATGTTTTCGAAAACGAAAATGATTTTTGAAAGAAAAACTTTGTTCACTTTTCAAAAAGGACCCACACCATGATAGTGAGAGTACAGAAAATAAAAAACCAATGAACAAGCAATGATAAAAACCCAAACCACTCTTTCAATGAAAACAAAAATAAGAAGCAAACCAATCTAGTCTTTTCAATTGCATCAGAAAAAATGATCTTTCAAACAATGGGCAAATGATAAAGACAAAGAAACTCAACTTTCAACCGATCGTCGGTCCTTAACCAAACAAGCACACTCAGATTCCGAAATCAGAGAGTATGGATTTTCCAATAAATGTCAAGAAACGAAAGTCAAGACAGAAGTGACAAGAAGAGCCTTGGAAATCCTAAGACTGTTCATGCACGAAAACGAAGACAAGAAAGACACCAATCAATGGTCCAAGAAACTCTTATGAGGCACCTAGACTGATCTGGGCAGTTGAAGATGCCAAAACTCAAATCCAAAAGTTTGAAAAAATGAGTTCGTAGGCTGGAAATATTACAAAGTGTGAGAATTAGTGATTCTCGTAGGTGGCCCTTGAGCAGAGTGCGAGAACCTCGCACTGAACCTAAAGACAAGGTGCGAACTCAGTATGTTCTCGTAGGCTACTGTGGAGTGCAGTGCGAGAACCTCTGAAACCAAGCAAATTTTTCGAGAAAGACACAAAATTTAAAGAGGCCTCTGGACCCAGAGGGTCTATCAGGGTATCCTGAAGACTCAGAGATTGATATGAAAGGAGAAAATTAAAACAAGAGCAAATGGCGATGGAAAAATACCAAAATCCACAAAGAAAATGGGATGATCCCCAGTGGAGTTTCCAATTTTGTTATCGGACTAATCGGTAGGTGCAGACACTAATAGATCTCCCTAGATCCACCTGGATCTAGAACAAAATAGGACAGGACATGGCTCTTTCCCTAAGTTTTGACCATTGAATTAGCTAGTAGGAAGGAACAAGTAACATACCTTTATATCGCTTCCTAGGGTCTCTGTTTCTCCTGCTTTGCTTTGGTGCTCTCGTGAAGTCAAGACCAAGACAACACAAACCAACCAAAGTGAAGATAGCAAAATATATTCAACTGTCAACTTATGTGTATGATCAAGGAATTACACAATAAAGTGAGAATAGTTTTATGGGAAAGGGACATGCCACTGTATCATATTAATTGAAAGTAAATATTACAACCTGATTTCCTTGATGTCGCAAGCTTCCTTTCGATGGATCTTGGCTCCAACACACACACTTTCTCAATCCTTGTATGAGAAGATCAAATCCTCTTGATAGACTTGCTAGAGTCTCCAAGCTACTATTCAAGCTAAGTCCTTCACACAATTCTTTCACCAATTCTCCAATGAATCTTGATTAACCTTTTCCATGAGAATTCCCTCAATATATAAGAGAGAATGAGTTGGTTACTTAGATAAGAATGATCCCACAATATCAGGGAATCCAGTACAACGATAACCATTCGAATGCCAACCTATTCTTCTTGAAGATTCCCTTCTAGAAACATCGAGAATTCATATTTTTCCATGCTTTAGAGAAGGTTCGCACCCTAGCTATGTTACACAGTGCGAGAAGTTCACACCCCAGCTTAAGGCAGCCTACAAGAATGTGTCATTCTCACACCCTGGGATACTAGCAGCCCGCGAACTCTCTTCAAAAATGAGTTTTCTGGGAAGAGATGAACATAACTTTTCTCAGGAGAAAGTTCTTATGAAGAGCCTGAATACACCAACATCAATACATCATCATGATGACCAAAATCATGGGTAACAGATTATGCTTAAGATTATTTCCTATTTAGTTAGAAAGACATGGCATATTAACTATTATTCATAAGCAACCTGCAAAAAGGGAACTGAAACAATTAGGCTATGAACAACAAACACAACAAGTAAAAATGATAAAAACACATGTACAGGAAATAAAATAAATGATAATTTCATAAATCAAATACACAAAATAACTAACTAAATATTCACCCAGACCACTGGTGGGCTCTGCAACAGGTCATGGCTACTCCTCAATAGTGAATCATGAGCTCAAGCAACACGATTTCAACATTTAAATTAAAAACATAGTTTACACGAGTTTATGAAAATGTATTGAAACAACAAAAGCAATGCTAGCTTCACAATTATGAACTTAACTATCCTTAGTTATTTTTATGGCCACTGCTATGGTATTTATAGAGGTTACAAGTTGAGAGGTCGACCACTGGAAGGTTCGACCTCCTCTAAAAATAGTAAATTACACTTAATGTGCTTTAACCGCAGGTGGCTTCTAGAAACTAAGCGAGCCAATCAATGCACAGTATAACAACCCAATCCAAGTTGTCATAAGCTCAGTAGCTGGAGGCCACGAGCACAATAAAAACCCATGTCGTCGATTTTCCCATCACAGGCCGTCGATATAACAACCGCCAACTCGCAGTGTCGGATGGAGTACCAGATGAAAAAACGCCATGCAATTTTTCCCTATGACACACGGATCGTGAATTAGCTTCCTGGAATCATTAAATCATGTTGAATTAAAATTGAAACTATCATAAAACATCAAGCATACGTATCTGGTATAAGCTATGGCGATTTGATACAAAAATCCTTCAAAACTTCTTCAAAATAGGAAAATACACATATAATATTGGCCAAAAAGGATCTAATCATCATCATTAAATTAACCAAATCGCGAGCCCAACACGATGTCAACCCTTTAGAAAGGAAAATTTTATCTCTATAGATACTTGCCAAAGTATGTCTTTTCTAGATTCTTGCATTTCCCTAAATACGAAAGATAGATAGCATTATTATTGTCATAACCAGTTCTCTCACTCCATTAGAGTTAATGGTATTTTTCTATAAGGATGGATCGTTTCAATGGCCTATCATTCAAATACCATGATCCTTCTTAGACTCCTGATCAATTGGAACATCAATCAAAAGATAATGAGGTACTTTGGTTTTTACCAATGATTGTGTCAAACCCTTATTATATTACTTATTCTTCCGAAATAAATGACATCCACAACAATAAAGCTTGCATTCTAGGTAAAATTCCAAACATTTTCACTTATAAATCATATTAGATATGTTCTCCTCCCATAGATTATTTTCAAAAATTCCATATTATTAACTTTGAATATAATGACATAATCAGAACTTGGATGGAGAATTCTTATGAGAAAAGGTTCCAAGACAAATTTATGGGAATCATCCTACACATGGTGAATATAGAAGTTTATAATTTATTTATTTTCATCATTCGAATACTCTACTGTCTATTTCCGATTTTCGATAAACATGTGATTGTGAGATCGAAATTACTTGAATGTTTGCATTAGTTACATGATTTCACTTAGTTCATGTTTTATTGTAGTGTAGAAGTAGAAGTAGTTTACTTAAGCTTGTTTTTTGTTTTTCTTTTGAACTTCATTTCATTTTTGCTTTTCTTTCAATTAAGTAAATCCATCTTCATTAAAACTCACTTGTGATATAAGATTACGGTTTTAAGTATGATGTATTGTCATCATACTTAAACACACATTTGATTCTATCTTGGTTATCTATGCATGATTGATGTATATTCTTCAAATAAACTAAATAAATATTGAGTTGTCTTTGAAAAATCACTCCAGAATAAGTTTTTCACTCATTTATGTTCGAGAGAAAATAAAATTGTTTTTCTAGGACATGATATCATGAATACTTGGGACCAATGATTGATTGTTTCGAGTCATTATTTTTTATCATGTTTTTCCTCTCGAAGTGGCCACATGATTATGAAAATTGATCACCTTTCTTTATTCATAAGATGATGTTTTCTTTGAAATTTCCCTCTCAATTAGTTTAGAAAAAACTGGGTCTAAATAATTTTGAGTTTGTAAATAAGAAAGAAAGTTTGTTTTCCCAAAACTACCATTCAATCAAGTAGAACTTCAATAGGGTTATGAGTTTCAATCTGTTCATTTTTTCATCTATAGTGATTTTATCTCATTTTGTAATTCGAGGTGTCTTAAGGGAAAATATTTTGAGGATTTTGTCTACGACCATTAAACTCAGTATTTCAAGAGTTTGATATCGCTTAACATTGATACATCGAGGCAGACAAAGTTTAAATTGATCTACCTTAAATAATATCTCCAAGCAAAACTAAAATGGGAAATTGGTTGAAGAAATCTTATTTCATGAGATTTCCTAAGAATGGAAAGATATAAAAAACAGGTTAGGTGTATGGAAATTTTGAATAAGCTACCTTCAATGCATGAAATGTTGTCCGGAAGAATGTGTCAGGGAAGTTTTTCAAAATTTTATTTTCTTACTAGTTCCTCGAATACAATTCTTTGAGTCTAATCAACATCTCTAATTTTTTATCATTATCCTTGTATTCATTCATCATTGAGAAGAATTATTGGCATGAAATTACTTCCTTGTTTTCACCCTCAGGTATAGATAGTGGAATTTATCAAATGAAGAAGACATTATTTTTTAAAACAAAGGAGTCGTGCACAAAACATTACTGTGATCATTACTTTAATTCAGGGAAGATTCTCCTTATCTTTCACATCTCTTAATTATTAATTTTCTTGTTCACAATTACATTGGCTAAACATTTATTTTCAAATCCTAGGCTTCTAATTATCAACTAACAATTATAGGGATTTTGTTTTGAAATGTTCACTGCAATCAACCCTTTAAAAAATATTTTGAAGTAAGAATCATTTAAGAGAACAAAATGAAATAGAATTGGGGTAACTTGATTGTCAAAGCTCTAACAAGATTGAGGTCATAATTGCAAGATTGAATTAGGTTTCATTTCTCTTATTCAAGATTGTTTTCTATTTTTCTATCAATAAAAGGTGTGATTTGAAATATCCCAAATCCAACGGATCTGGATATTTACTATTGATCTAGTGCTCCGACTCTTGGATCTGATACTCTGGGCGTTTTTGGATGCATTTTAATTAATTATTTAACATGCTTGGCGATTTTCGCATGTGTGTGTCATACAAATAATTTTTGGACATATACATGAAGCATGTGAAGTAATGAATCAACGCAATCTCAATAACATGTATTATATGGAAAAAGAAGGAAATACAACTGGAATGCGGAAAGCAGAGAAATAATCATCAGTTAGATCTCATGGATCATCACTAGAATGCAATGTGTTGAATACAAAATAATCATGAACATAAGATATGAATAGATATGCATAAGTACAGATAGATCACCAAAATGCATTTCCTAAAACTCACGACAACTACTGCAAATGATGGAAAACTCCCCCTGGTGGCTATACTCGACAGATTCACCTGGAAATTGCCCCAAACTGAGTGCCTTGGTCCCTAGGCACCTGTTGACAACTATCAGACATAATATCTGACCCCTGAAGCTCCGAATGTCATCCCTTGGGGGTTTGCGCACCTCCTAGGCTATGTCAATGCGCCCTAGTGATTCCATGGAAGAAATCCAGTGATATATGTCTCAACATGTGTGCCCCAGTCTCCTTTGTAATGGGTCGGAAGGATTTCCTCTGATCTGATTCAGAAATCCTCCTGGAACCCCAAATGTCCCTCCTCAAGAGTTGCACACTTTCTAGCTGGATGACATGCCATGGTAGATTCCACCATCATAATCTTATGACTAGTGGATCAAAAGAAGCACCCTGTATGTTCCTCAACTGGGTTGGAAGGAATCAGTGAGATAATCCCTGGTATCGTGCAGATACACAAAACCCTCGCTAACCCTTGCGCCCTCACTCACTGAGCTTCGCAATCACTGCAATAGATCTGAATACTCCTGAACTGGCACAATGAAATACCTGGATGGTATCTCTGATAGGATAGGGTGTATCTTCTAACTTCAAAACCAATATAGGTGGTGGTTTCCTCCATAAATCCACAAAACAACAAAGAGGTTGATTTCCTCCTCTAGAACTCTCTCAACATCAAATCATAACATAATGAGGAATTAGGTCAAATTCCTCCTTTTATACCTTTCCTGATCTAATTCTCTTTTGACATCACTTAATATAGGTGCTTTTCCTTCTAAGGTTAGTGATTAATTAATTAAGTCTCCCCCTCAACACCTTTTTCTTCTATTTCTACGTTGAATTTAGCTTAAGTGACTTTTCCTATGCTTTTTGGCTTAATTCATCGTTTAGCCACTTATTCACCCTTATTTCTCCCCTTGTTCTCTGTTTGTGCTTGACTATAGTCTACGAGAATGAATAGACTACTAAGTCACTCCTTGTAGGCCTACTCTTGGGAACGAGACATCACATGATCAATTGAAAATATGATATTCTGGTGTGCACATTTTTCAATGATATCTTCTTTGATATGTTAGTATGATTTAGATCTAATATTCATTTTGATTTTATCTTTCTTTGTCTTCTCTTGATTGTTTAACTTTACATAGTCCCAAATATGTCCTCATCCCTCTGGGTATTCTTCACCTGTTCCCGGAATCATGGGGTCATGAGAAGCACTTCTTTACAGGATGGCAGGAAGAAGGCTTTGATACCACTGAAATATCCCAAATCCAGCGGATCTGGATATTTACTGTTGATCTAGTGCTCTGACTCTCAGATATGATACTTTAGGGGTTTCTCAATGCGTTTTAATTAATTGTTTAACATGCTTGGTGATTTTCGCATGTGTGTGTCGTACAAATAAGTTTTGGACATATACATGAAGAATGTGAAGTAATGAATCAACACAATCTCAATAGCATGTATTATATGGAAAAATCATGGAATACAACTGGAATGTGGAAAGCAGAGAAATAATCATCAGTTAGATCTCATGGATCATCACTGGAATACAATTTGATGAATACAAAATACCCGTGAATAAAATATATGGATAGATATGCACAAGCACAGATAGATCGCCAAAATGCAGTTCTGAAAACTCACGACAACTGTTGCAGATGTTAGAAAACTCACCCTGGTAGCTATACTTGACAAATTCTCTTGGAAACTATCCCAAACTGGGCACCCTGGTCCCTAGGCACCTTCTGACAACTGTCGGACTGAATATCCGACTCCTGAAGCTACATATGTCATCCTTTGGGGGGTTTCACACCTCTTAGGCTCTGTGAGTGCGCCCTAGGGATTCCACCGACATAATCCAATGATATTTGTCTCAAAATGTGCACCTTGACCTCCTCTTTAATGGGTTGGAAGGATTTCCTCTGATCTGATCCAAAAAGCCTCTTGGAACCCCAAATGTCCCTCCTCAAGAGTTGCACACTTTCTATATGGATGATGTGCCCTGGTAGATTCCACCGTTGGAATATTATGATTGGTGGCTCAAAACAAGTGCCTTGGTTGATCCTCAAATGGGTCGAAAGGAATCAATGAGATAAGCCATGGTCTCGTGCAGCTACACAAAATCCTCTCTAACCCTTGCACCCTCACTGGTTGAGTTGTGCAATCATTGCAATAGATATGAATACTCCTGAACTGACATGGTGAAATAACTAGATGGTATCTCCGATAGGCTAGGATGTGTCTTCCAACACTGAAACCAATCAAGGTGGTGGTTTCCTCCATAAATCCACAAAACAATAAAGAGGTTGATTTCCTCCTTTGGAACTCTCTCAACATCAAATCATAACATAATGAGGAATTAGGTCGAATTCCTCCTTTTATACCTTTCTCGATCTAATTATTCGTTGACATCACTTAAGCTAGGCACTTTTCCTCCTAAGGTGAGTGATTAATTAATTAAGCCTTCCCCTCAACACCTTTTTCTTCTATTTCTCCGTTGACTTTAGCTTAAGTGACTTTTCCTATGCTTTTGGATTAATTCATCGTTTAGCCATTTATTCACCATTATTTCTCCCCGTGTTCCATGTTTGTGCCTGTCCATAGTCTACGGGAACGAATAGACTACTAAGTCACTCCCTATTGGCCTACTCTTGGGAACGAGACATCACATGATCAACTGCAAATATGATATTCTGGTTTGCACATTTTTCATTGATATCTTCTTTGATATGTCAATATGCTTTATACCTAATCTTCATTTTCATTTTATCTTGCTTTGTCTTATCTTAATTGTTTAACTTTACATAGTCCTTTGCGTTAGTTTAGATATTTTGAACATTGTTTCTAATTTTTCAATTTGATTCTTTAAATTGAAAATTTGAGTTTATTTTGTTTTCATTTTTTAATGGGAAAATCCTTAGAGGCTACACAAACATGATCTTTACTTTAAATGGGGTTTATTTATCTGAAAACATCTACACCAAGTTTCAGATCTTTGGTATTGATTAGTGATTATGGTGGCACACTAAAACAGATTTTAAGTGGATTCTTTAAGGAAAGGAACAAGTCTACATCTATCTTTTCTTTGAATCCCACCCCTATTCCCACCACATTAAAGAAATCTTCAACAATGATAGATCAAGGGAATTTTTTTGGGGTCTAACTTTTAAAACTATGACATCCATTCTTTGAAATAAGTTAATCTTTTGTACCACCCTGCTTCCATCACCCAATTGCATATGCAATTCTTTACAAATCAAATCTAAAGGGTGAAATTAACAAATATATAGAAGTTGAAGCGTTGTAAAGTTTGGGAAGTACAAGTAAACTCGTTGGGGCTATGGATGCTCATTGGAGGTGGGACCATGCTTGTATGATATTGAGACATCTTCGTGAGGGCTATGGACACTCGTGGGTAGTGAAGCAATGTCAGGAAAAAGAGGTAGGTTTTAATATAGATGTTTGCTTATCATAAAACTCCAAAGTTGTACCTTTTCCTTTTCAATAGTATGAGGTTAGTATAAAATTAAATTTTCCTATCACGGATTCATTTCTTAAAGATGGAATAGATATTACGTACTCGAATATTTTTGATCTTATACTCATCTTATGTGGGACTGTTAAGATCTTGTGCAATGTCTGAGAATCTTCCAAACTTATCATCGGGTTTTTAATAAACCTAAACCCTATTAAATTATTAACAAAGATAAATGTGCTTCACCCAGTGCGTTTCCATTTGTTGGGCCCTAAAAAAACCCCTTTGTTTTTGACAAAAGTAAAGGGTCCTCCATTTGACTTTTGTAAAAAATTGTTTTCATTTGCATTTGATTTTGTCTCGCTTAATTTGAGAGGATGGTTTGGTGGTTTCCTTTCTCACGTGTTTTTGGTTTTTTGCACTTCTTATTATCGATTTTTATGGATTATCTTTTGTAAGATGAGGATTTGGTGATATAATATTGTCAGAACAAAAATCATTAGTGAAATCCCACCCATGCGTCTAACTTAATGATTTGATTTTGGTGATAGGATTGTTGCGTCACTTGTTTCGTCTCATTTTCCAAGCACAAGTAATGATTACACCATTTGAGAATTTTGGCCCCTTGGTTATTCAATATTGTTTGTGTGCTCATTTCAACTTATTCAAGTTGATTCCATGGGTGGATTTGCTTAAAATTGGATTAACATGATGTTTTGAGAGTCTCGTCAAGGTTTGGTCTTCGATGCATTAATGAGTTAATTGAACGCTTTGGTGGATTGAAATAATTCAATTAAAAGTCAATTTTAAGATAGTTCATCCGCGCCTTAGAAGAATACATGTTAAGGAGTGGAAGTGAGCCGACAGTTTTGAATTTGCATAAAACATTTTTTTTACGAGTCTTGAACTTGTGCTTAAAACAATACATTTTCTATAAATTTCTACTCTTTGGAAAAATAAAATCATCTCAATTAAGGTTTTCTTATGTACATTTATTTTGCGCTTTAAAAGAATGTATATCAAAGATTAATGATGATACACATATAGTTTTCGGTTTGAACTAAGCATCAATTTTTACAAAGCTTTTACTTTCAATAAAAAAAAATGATTTTTCCACACTATTTTGCTCATTAATAAATTTAATTATTATTCTTTCCAAATTATGATGCTTATTAAACTCATTACAAACCACAATAACATTAATAAACAAACTATTATGAATGAGAATTTCCATTGAAATATACATACTTTAAACTTTAGTTTAAGTGCACTCATTCGTCATTAAATCAAATACATTAAACATACAATGTTCAAATAAAATTAGAATTAATATTTGGGGTATTTTCATCAATTTTATAATGAACTAATCTTTATTGTTTTTTGTTTTGCAATTGAATGATTAATGATAACTAAAGCTTATACCTTCGGTTAGAGGTCGATGTACATGGGAATTAAGGTGGTTATTGTTTACTCTTAAACCTTAAATAATACATATCCTCAACCCCAACAAATAAAATTTCAAAAGATTATTGTTTTCTCATGTTATAGGAAGATCTTGTGCATTAGGGTTTTTGTGCATAGTGATTTAAGTTTCTTCATTGGTTAATGTGCATTTAAAAAAAGAAATAAACAAAATGTGTGAATGCTTAAATGTGAGGCATGATATAATCAAAATAACATGTATTTTATTTATTCTTGCAGGAATATTGTACCTGGTTCTGGATCACGTGAAATATTTAAAGTGAATACGTGAAATATTAAAAACACCACCAAAAGGCAAGCCTATGCACCACCAAAGGGGTTCTTTTCTCTTGAAGAGAGAATCAATGGTCGAAGAACACTTGACATTTTATCAAGCTTCTTTAAACAACTATTTTTATTAGGGTTTGAAATAAAGTTTTAAAAATATTTTATTTTTATCAAGTTTGAATAACATTTGGAAAGACCTTAGTTTATGTTGAGAGATTCATTAGAGTGAAGTAAAGTTGATGTTATATCATTTTTTTCATAATTATTATGTTGTTTTCCAATAGTCTATTTAATAGATGAAGAGATGTATTTAATTTAATTTTTATGATTAATCTTTGGTGTATTTGGACTTATAAAGTATAAATATATTTATTATCCAAGGGACACATCTCTTCATGGATGGTCACAATGGTCACCATATGTTCTTTATATATAGAACACTCATCAATATCATTTCTTATGAAAATTCAACATGGTGAGGGCAAAGGAAAATGAGAGTTCTAAATTATAGAAAGAATTCCATAAATTATGGTGGACACTAATTTATAGTAAAATTGTCTAATTGCTTCTACCTATATTTATAAGAAAGAAAATTTAATAAAATTTTCAAAGAGAGGTGTCTTTTGGATCAATTTAATATTACTATAAAAAGACACAACAATAGACACACACATTTTTCTCTCTCACATGTGGGAAGGAAAGTGATCTAAAGAAGAGACCGAAGTTTCTAAGTAGTTGAAATTTTTTGAGTGTAATTACTTAGTGATGTTCTAGAGTTTACTAAAGTAATATCATTGGAAGTAATTACCACTTGCGAAAAATTGTGCTTGTCTAATTTAACACTAGAAAATCAATATGGTTAGCCATATGACATCTAGTATATGATGGATGTGTGTTAGTAGAAGACATATCATTTCGAGGGTCATTGTATATAGTTGTTCACAAGATAAATTGATCTCCTCTAGGAGATGCTTTTTCTTGTTCTTGTTTCTTGTTCCGGGCACGTCATAGGTAATAGCTCTGAGAAGGATCCATAATGACATTCGTAGGAAGAAACATGAAGCAAGACTATCTAGACATAGAGTTGTGCACATCCATGTACTAAAGAAGAAGAGGAGGTCAACATATGCAGAGGGAGAATATGACTTCGAAGACTATATAGCCTCAGAGGGAGTGATGGTTTTAAATGGTTTCTACGGGAATTTGGATAGTCTCATGATGACATGTTGTAGCTATTAGAGAGCTACCCATCGACCCTGGATGCATGCTTTGAAGTCACTATGGGTTTCTTGTGATGTATAGATTCGTGTGTTTGACAGTCAATGGTCATGATATTTTGTGGATGGCAACAATGTTGTGTGGATGGAGACAATGTTAGATTATGTGCCAGATATAATACCTTCCTCATTAAGAGTGAGTGTTGAGATTTTATGTAATTTCGGAAGTTATTCTTAAGTGTTAATGTTTCAACATCGGGATGACATTCTCCCGAGATCGGTCATGGTAATTTGACCAATAGAGAATGTCCCTGGCATCGTCTTCTAAGGACATAACACTCAAAGTGCATGTCTTTCAACATCTGAAAGGATTGAAATTATTCCTATGGCATAGATGGTAACTTTATCAGGAAGAATGGTCCTTGTAGTCACAGAGCACTCTGTTGAGTACATGACAACTGTGGGACACTCAGTGTGCAGATTGAAGAATGATTTATATGGATTAAAGCAGGCACCCAAAGCATGGTATGGAAAGATCAACAATTTTCTGACGAGCTTAGGATTTACAAACAACAGTGTAGATCCTAACCTTTACTTTAGGGTTGTGGATGATGGTCCGGTAATACTATTGTTTTATGTGGGTGACCTATTTCTAACATGTGTGGAAAAGATCATCTCAAAGTGTAAGAAAAAAAAAATTGGTTGTTGAGTTTGAGATGAAGGATCTTGGGATGATGCATTACTTTTTGGGTCTCAAGGTATGGTAGAGACAGGATGAGATATTTCTAAATCAATGGAAGTATAGAGTAGAAATATTGAAGAGGTTCGGGATGTTGGATTGAAAGGAAATCGATACACCTATGGTATCAAATCTGAAGTTGTTGCAGGATATGACTTCAGAGACTGTGGATGTTACTTTATACAGGGAGATGATGGGTTCATTGATGAACTTGACGAACAAAATACCAAATATATGTTTTTTTGTGAACACCGTGAGTCAATATATGGAGCAACCTAGGTAGGTTCATTTGGTCGCAACAAAACATGTGATGAGGTACCTTAAGGGTACAATGGATTATGGTCTTAGGTATGTGACAAACCATGAGTTCGGGTTATATGGATATTCAGATTCATATTGGGCTGACAGTATTCTTGATCGAAAGAATACTTAGACATATTGCTTCAATATAGGCTCCAGTATGGTTTCATGGAGCAACATGAAGCAATTGTGTGTAGCACTTAGTACGACTGAGGCAAAGTATGTGGCAACATGTGTAGTAATTCATGAAGCAACGTGGATTTGGAAATTGTTGAATATTGGACTGAATTTGACTTGTATGTAATACCTACAAGAAGAGGATGACGAGACTTGTTCTGGAGGACAAGCGATGAAGTCAGCAGGTTGAAGATCCAGTTGATATTCAATGCTCGAGAGGGAGATGAAAAATCAGTTCCAAAGGGAGATGGGTACTACAATAAGGAGCATGAGGCTCTGTCGCATGCAGGAAGCAGTCATGTGTGGCACTCATTATGGCTGAAGCTGAGTATGTAGCAGCATGTGTAGCAAATTGTGAAGCAGTGTGGCTTCATAAATTGCAGACTATTGGACTAAATCTGACTTGTACATAATACCTACAAGAAGAGGACGATGAGACTTGTTCTGGAGGACAAGTGATGAAGTCAACAGGTTGAATATTCAGTTGATATTCAGTGCTCAAGAGGGAGATGGACGGTCATTTACATAGGCAGATGGGTACTATAGTAAGGAGTAAGAGGCTCTACCAGATGCATGAAGCAATCATGTGTGGAACTCAATACGGTTGAGGCTGAGTATTTGGAAGCATGTGCAGTAGCAGTGTGGCTTAGAGAACTATTGTTTGGGTTATTTGGTCTTGTACTGGATGCGACATTCATTTGGTGTGACAACCAAAGTTGCATGAATTCGTCAGAGAACCCCTCGGTCTATGATAGGTCGAAGAATATCGAGATCAGATATTGCTATATCATGGATATGGTGCAAAAGGGAGCAGTGAGGCTCTGATTCTGTGACTACAGAGGATCAAGTTACAAACGTATTTACAAAGCCTCTGTCGAGGATGAAGTTTGAGTACTTCAGGGATAAGCTTGGCATGGTCTCTCTTCAAAGGGAGTGTTCTCATCCAGCATGAAAAAGGGTTGGCACTGAGACATGTGGAACTCATATAGCATGAAAAAGGGTTGGCACTGAGTGTTCTCATCCAACATGAAAAAGGGTTTGCATTGAGACAGGTGGAACTCATCCAGCATGAAAAATGGTTGGAATTGAGTGTTCTCATCCAACATGAAAAAGGGATGGAATTGAGACATGTGGAACTCATCCAGCATGAAAAATGGTTGGCACTAAGACATGTGGAATTCATACAACATGAAAAAGGGTTGGCACTGAGACAAGTGGAACTCATCCAGTATGAAAAAGGGTTGGCACTGAGTGTTCTCATCCAACATGAAAAAGGGATGGAACTGAGACAAGTGGAACTCATCCAACATGAAAAAGGGCTGGCATTGAGACAGGTGGAACTTATCCAACATGAAAAAGGGATGGCTCTGATTGTTCTCATCCAGCATGAAAAAGGGATGGCATTGAGACATGTGGAACTCATATAGCATGAAAAGGGTTGGCACTAAGCATTCTCATCTAGCATGAAAAAGGGTTAGCACTGCGACAGGTGGAACTCATCTAGCATGAAAAAGGGCTAGCACTGAGATAGGTGGAACCCATCCAACATGAAAAAGGTTTGGCATTGAGACCGAGGGTACACATGATCAGATATTTATGCATTGCAGGGTAGTGGATGTCCTAGGGACATGTAGTTATTTGAGAACTACCCACAGACCTTGGATGCATTGGCTATGAAGTCACAAGGATGCACATGATGAGGTACAGATGCATTGTGAGGTAATGGATGTCATGGTGACATGTTGAAGCTATTTGAGAGCTACCCATAGGTAATCTTCAAAGGTAATCTTGGCATAATGTAGAATGTCTCCCTCGCTGAGAGGGAGTGTTGATGTTTGGGCAGCATCAGAAATACATTCTACTAGATTAATAATTAATAATATGATTATTAATTATTAAACAATATTATTAATTATAATATTATTAATGTAATAATATATTTATAATATAAAGTATAAAGTATGTTTATATTATATGTATAATATAATATAAAGCATAAATATATTTATTACCCAAGGGACACATCTCTTCCTGGATGGTCACCATATGTTCTTTATATATAGAACATTCATCATTGTAATAATATATTTCATTCATATACAATATCATATCTTATGAAAATTCAACACTATTCTCGAGATCCTAAGATCTTAGTCAAATATTGTGGAACTGACTTATGAGACTGTTGTTTCTCATACCTCTGTTTTACAGATACTAAATTTTTCTTTGACCAGAAATGTGGTGTAGATATAGTTGTTGTGATCTATTCTTAGTAATGATGGTTACTGTGCTTTTTAATTCTTGGGATCATGAATTTTTTTTTCTTTTTACATTTAATCATACTTATCTACATCTTGTATATTATTAAAACTATTTCTTTCAAATGAGATAGGATATATAGGTTAATTTTCATTTATGTAGTTTAGGTTAACACACTTTGTATTTCATATCTAAGACGATATGTTCAAGGAAGGATTTTCTTGTTAGTGGCAACTGAGCCCACATACCAGAGGACATAACTATACCAAATTAATATAGGCCTAATTGGAGCCTTGATCGAGTGACGATCCCTTGTTGTAGGAAGGAAGTTTTCCATCTGTCAACACCTTATAAGAAATTTAATCTCAAACAGAAGAAGAATCGGAAATTAGCTCCAAAATTTTATGGACCCTATAGGATTATTTGCAAGATTGGACAAGTGGTGTATCTTTCCTGAAAAAACATTTGGGACAAACTATGCTAGTGCAGACAAAACTTCCAGAATTAGATGAAGAAGGGAAGTTGATTCTTAAACCAGAAAAAATTGTAGATAGACGTTCTATATCTCTATGAAATAGAACATTATGGAGTACCTAATAAAGTGGAATAATATGCCACCAAAATAAGCTACATGGGAAAATTAACAGTTCATGAAGAAACACCCTCAATGACAAGCTTTGAGGGAAAATCGTTTTTAAAAACAAAGGGGATATGTTAAAGCCCCTGAGGACATATGTTAAGGCCCTAACACTCATTTATTATTAGTCTATTATTTATGATTAGTTCATCTCAATGGTAGGTTAATCATGCTCACTTTACCTCCTACTATAATAAAGGAGAATCATTTGTATAAACATCTCATATTGTCTTCTAAATTGGATATATTGTAAAAGGAGGTTTACCCCTTGAAATGGACTCTATTCATTGACTTTTTGTCATTTTTAAGGTGTTGAATCATAACATAAGAGGTTATACTAGCTCTATAAACAAGTTACACTTTTGCAATTCAAACAACCTAAAGGATAGTTTGGATTTTATATTTCAAGGAGGTAACATCCAAGGTTTAGAGAAGGTCACTAGGGATCCTTTGTGGAAGTTTTGGAGTCAAAGTGGGAGAGGATTAAGAGGCCCTCAAAACATTGGTAAGACGAAGGGATATGATAGTGTCACAACCAACCTTTACCTTTGCAAATAAAACAATGGACAAGAACCTTAGACTGTAGTCAAAGAAAAGGGGGATGATCAACACTTAGGATGAAATGATACACTTTATATTCCATTTATTTAATAGGAAACATACTAAGGAAGAATGAGGCCATGCAATGCTGCTCAAATAAGGTGAAGTACGCCTTGAAATATGTGCATAAAAAAATTCTGAAATCTTCAAAAAATTGGACAACAAGCAGTAAATACTATGATGGTTCAATAAGGCTCTCCAAGTATGGTTCTTAGGTCTACTCCAGAATGATATATCAGGTATGAAGCAAAATATACGAAAATAAGATCCCTAGGGTTTGATTTATTAGGGAAAATAGGAAAGAATTTAACAAATCAAACCCTCGTAAATAAATGCCAACAATAAGGTAGTCCAATGAAATATTAGGCTAGCATTAATTTAATGATTGATGTGTAAATGAACCTCAAGCAATATAGATCCATATGTAGGCATGAAAAAACCCTATATTGCAAAATAAAAATAAAAAAGGAAAAAGGGGAAAAGGGGAAAAATTGATTTTTTAGGTCTTTTGGGTGGTTGAAGACAATTAAAGACCAATGCCTTTGAAGGGATATGGGGTCACTAGTTCAGATCAAGGTGAGGTCTAGGTTTTAATATAGGGTGGTGTTGATGGCACCTGAAGGATTTCCCTTCAATCTCTACCTAACTTTAGAAGGTTCCCTTCAGGGTTTCATGGGAGGATTGGTCCTTGAAGAAGCCTTTCTCGGTACTAGCAAGGTAAACTCAACTGTTGACCAAGCAAAAGGATAGATCCATGAGACATCCAACCTTTATGGATGAAAAATAAATTCAATGATTAAAGGGGGAAGGTTAGAAAAATTACCTTTAGAACCCTTCCAAGTGGATCATTTCACCCTTCTTTGGCCTTGTAGTAGCCTTTTTATTCTAACAAACCTTCAAGAGTGCTTATCTAAACCTTGGAAATTAGCTAAAAATTCACCAATAAAATAAATAGATACATAAACAACTCTTTAAGAATTTTTTCTTATTAATATCCAAGGATTTGAAATGGAGGTGGAGTATTCCTTTTATAAGTGAAGATCATCCTCAAATACAATGAAAAACTATATGATATCTCAAAACCATGAGCTACAAAACCATTATCCCAGTGAAAACCACAGGAAAATACAAAAATAATATAATACATCCCATAATATCCTCAAAAGGTGAAATGAACTTATAGAAGAGGTCAAAATACAATGTAGAAGCCACACATGTGGACAGAATAGAAGCTAAGAGAGGTGTACCCCTATAAAATGGTGCCAACATCCAAGGAAATGGTCCATAATATCTCCAATGTCCTCTAACAATACTCCTCAAACAAAGGAATAGTCCACATGTAGAATAACCTGCTCATAAATGTTGGCATGTTTACAAGAAGAGTGTGCTTGTCATCGATGGAAAGAACAGAAGGCGAAGAAGAAGGCAAGAAATATCAGGAGGAAGAGCTACAGTGGCCATTGGATCACCGATCCAAAGGACCTTTAACCGAATACCCGACAACCGTTGGATCATTCTAAGTGGAGGGATAGGATAAGCTAGAAGAGAAACACCGAACATAGATCGAGCCATCGATCTAAGAACATGATCGACAAACAAAATTTGGTTCACGTCAAAATTTTCTAGGAGGTTACTGTTTGGGGAATCTCACTTAAGAAGAATTGGCAACTTGAAAGTTGAATTACCCGAAGCCCGAAATCTGAAATGAATAAGGACCATCAGATCTGGAGAAAATGCGATGATCGTTAGATCAAGGAGAACCGCGTCTACAAGGACATGTGGTAGACCAAGTTGGAAGACCATGTCACAATACTACGTCAACAAGGACACATGGCACAATCAGACAATGACAAGTGCCAAGTTGAATCGACATTTTAGGTACGTGAAAATCACGAATATGAGTGACACATGGCAGCTACTTGGCTCATGACACGTCATCAAGTGATGTAAGTAAGTTACGTCACTCCGAGAGTTTTATTTCAGGATTTTTACCACCAGCTCTTGCCCAAATTCCTGAAGTCCCGAAGTGGACATGAAACGTCCGATTTGAAGATCACTTCAGGAGCATTCTCGACCATTGATCTACTGCAATGGAAGGATAGTGTAAGTGGAAGTATTAATCGACAGCAAGCGGTCTCCACCACTTATGACTTACTCAGCAGGTGATCACTCCAGAGGAAAATGGAACAACGATTAGCCTAAAGTCCTAAAGTCCTGAATGTCGAAGACCTGAAGAGTCGAAGGAGTTGAGAACCATCGATCTATAGGAGGACACACATCATAAAATCGTGAAATCCGAGTACGAAATACTTCGAAGGAAAGCAGAGAGTGAAAGCGTCGAAGCCCTGAAGTGAATCTCGACCATTGATCAAGAAGGGTGACAAGGGTCATTGATCTAGTCTTGGTAGAAAGTGTCAAAGTCCCTAAGCATAATAGAGTCGTTGATTTGAGGAGGACATGTGGTAGGAATCTGTGGACTCCAGCTAAAAGAATTCTGGGAGAGTGTGAAGGTTGAGAATTGAAATCGCCGAAACCTGGAGTAGCGAAGAAGATCTTGATCATTGATTGAGAAAAAGGGACATGCGTCAGTGTATTTTCAACTCCGGAATATTGACGTATGAAGGAAAGTAGGGTTTGAGAGTTGAAACTCCCAAGCCCGGATCATGAAATAATCCATAGCCATTGATTTGGAAGGGAGCTATGTGTCAACAGATCGTGGAGATCTAGGATTGCTCGTGGAAGGAGGAAAGAAGGCAGATAACAGTTGTTGATCGAGAGGCATCGCCAAGGGATTGGAGATCAATGGTCGTGCTCAATTGCGGGGTCAGAACATGCTCGGGTCTTAATTTTTCTTGAGCGAGCTGCAATCAAAACCATGGTATCACCAAAGGCATACATGGATCTTTGTAGTGAATTGCGGGGCAAAAAATGGGTTTCCCTCAAACCACCTTTGGCCGTGCCCGCAATTGCGTGGTCACTTGATATCGTCGCCCAAGGTCACATTAGCGGAAGATAGGGGAAGGAGCTAGTGCTGCTAGGCTCCACATCAAAGGTTACACATTGAAAAGTCAAAAAGGCCTCTGCGTGTATAATCCAATGATGTTGATCAAACAAAATCTGATCGAAGAGTTGTTGTTTCACTTTGTGGTTTCTTGATCAGTTACGATTCAGTTACACTAACTGAATCATTGTTCCTAAGCATTGGAATCATGATTCCTGAGCATCTTCGATATTCCTGATTTGAGCATTGGAGATGTGAAGTGTAACAGATGATGAGAGTAGGAATAAAAGAAAGATGTTACGACAGAGGAAGGTTGATGTTTCTTTGTAAATCAAGTTGGATAGCTATTCATGCATGTAGAAGGCAACCAAGCATATGTGCGAAAGTGAAGAAGGGAGGCATAGCGCATAGATCAGACATGATGCATAAAGCATAAAACAAAAAAGAACAGAAAGCGCAAGAAGATGCGAGTAGGAAGAGACTGATGCAGGCAAAGAAGAGAAGTGTAATAGAACAATGATGAGACTGGTAAGCCGCTGATAAATATTGTATCACTGTAATAAATTTTAGCAAGAAAATATTTATATCTCAGGGTGGTAGGGTGGTGCTAGGGAGGAATATTGTCCTCAGAGTTTCAGGTGAGTGCTTGAACATAGGGAGTTGTAGCTTCCATCTGGTTGTATCCAGAAGAACTAGGGTGGTAGGGTGGTGCAAGGGAGAACCATTGTTCTCTTTTATACAGGTTGGTTCCTGTGTGATTGGAATTTGGTGCTTCCATCCAGTTGGTGCTGGAATACTTAGGGAGTTGGTGCTTCCTTCTAGTGGGTGCTAGAGAAACCAGGGAGTTGGTGCTCCCAACAAGTTGCAGCTTGTAAAACAGAGGTGGTAGCCTCACAAAGAGTTGGTGCTCATAAGAATGATAATGTATAGAAAATAAAGACTACTTATCATATTAAGAAGAAGAGGTTTTCCCCCTTTATGGGTTTCCTCGGGAATATCTGTCTTTGTATACTTCATGTGTGTGATTGATGTTGAATACTCTATTTCTTACTTCCCTGAATTATTGTGATCATCATTGAGTGTTCTCTAATGAGTTTAAAATGGGTATAATTGTTTAATCACAGTAAAAATTGATTCAACCCCCGCCCCCCCCTCTCAGTTGTCTAACAATTGGTATCAGAGTTGGTTCCTTTTATTTAAGGTTAGATCCTAGAGCTTAAACATGACTATCCATGAAGGAACTTCAACCAATAAGGCCCCCCTGTTCAATGGAACAAACTTTTCCTTCTGGAAAGTTAGGATGAGAACCTACATAATGGCTTTAGGTGCAGATGTCAGGGATGTGGTAGAGACTGGTTATGTAAAGCCAGTTGTACTAGATTCTAAGGATGACAAGCTAGAATTTAGCTTCAACACTAAGGCTATGAATGTTATTTTGAGTGGGATTGCAGAAGAAAAATTTGTAAAAGTTATGCACTTAGAATCTGCCAAAGAAATGTGGGAAAAATGCATTAGCAGTTATGAAGGTAATGAGAAGGTAAAGGATGCCAAGCTTCAAACCTATATATTACAGTTTGAACAACTAAAGATGAAAGAGGATGAAACTGTTGGGAAGTAATTTCTAAGAGTTGAAGAACTAGTAAATGCAATGAAAGGACTTGGTGAAAAAATTGAGGAATCCTCTTTAGTTCAGAAGATTTAAAGATCTCTCCCTAATAGATTTAATCCAAAAGTTTCTACAATAGAAGAACTGAATGATCTTAAAATTCAGCCTATTGACCAACTCCTAGGAACTCTGACTACTTATGAAATGAGGATAGGTAAAGATAAACCCGCCTCTAGAGAATCATTATTTAAAGCATATAAGAATGAGGATTATGAGCATGATGAAATGGAAGCACAATTCGTGAGAAGACTAAAGAAAGGATCATGCAAGTACCAAGGCAAGTTTCCCTTCAAATGTTTTAAATGTGGAAATATAGGTCACTTTGGATATAAGTGTCCACACAAGAAGAAGGACCAAAACTCTGAAGTTGAAGAGAAGTACAAATCCAAGAGATTTGGTAAAAAGAAAAGTTTATGTGTAAACAATGATGACTCTTCAGGAGACATAGATAGTGATTATTCTTGTGAAGATAAGGTTAATGACTTTATGCTTATGGACAAAGAGGATTATGATTATAAAATCATAGGAAGTGATGTTAATGATGAATAATTTGTGGTTGACTTGGAAGGAGAACTGATCAGTGCCCTAGAATAAATTGCTAGACTCATATTTAAGAAGAAAAAGAAAAAACAATTACTAATACAGTTCAAGAAAGACAGTAAAAAACCTGATGAAGACTTTTCCCTGCTAAAAGTGGAATTAGAAAAGGCAAAGAAAATATAGGACATTCTGAAATAGTAGTTATCAGAGAAGAAGGAAAGATGTGAAGCCTTGGAAGAAGAGGTTGTAAAAACCAGAAAAGAGATGGAGAATTTTAAAGCATTGTATCTCCAAAATCTTCGAAGCATTAAAGCCTCATCAGAACTAAACAACATTCTGAGAAAACAAAGATATCCTTTGTTGAATATTGGTTTAGGCTATGTAAGTGGTTCAAACAACAAACATGAAGAAAGCAAAGAGCCAGTAAAGATGATCAAGTTCCAAGTTAGCAGACAATCAGACCATGTGAGTACTCTGCCAACAAAATCTAATAAAGACAAGATGATCCCTAATAAAAAACAAAGATATCAGAATATGGAGAAACAAATTCCAAGAAGAAGGCCATCCTTCAGGTACCAAAATTTCTTCCATGGTTACTGTTTTTACTGCTTCAATTTTGGCCATAAGATTGCAAATTGTCAAATTAATTTTAAAGACATGCAACCGAGGAGATCAATAAATAAACAATCTTTGCAACATAGAACTAAACAACCAATGAGTAGACAAAGTTGCAACAATCACTTTGACCTATTGAACAATGAGATCAAATGAAATAATTGTCATAACATCGGCCACAAAGTTGAAAACTACCATCTGAAGAATTACAAAGCAGATCCAAGGATAAAACCCTTATCTAGAAATGCCAGCACATGGAAAAAGAAAGATAGTGAAAAATGTGGCCTAGTACTTTCAGCTCAAAAACAAAAATACCCCTGGTATATAGACAGTGGATGTTCTAAGCACATTACTAGAGACAAGGATAAGTTTATGTCTATAAGTAAAAGAAAAGCAGGAAATGTGACCTTTGGAAATGATGAACCAGGTAAAATCAAGGGTAAAGGGATGGTGAGTTTGATTAATGGAAAAGGAAAATCCCAAGATGTTCTTCTTGTAGATGGGCTGAAACGTAATTTTCTCAGTGTAAGTCAAATGTGTGATAGAGGATGTGAAGTGGTGTTCACTTCCAAAGATTGTAAGATAAATTTTGTAAACTCAAGACAAGTGGTGACTAAAGGCATAAGGACAGATAATAATGTATATGTGATGAAAGAAGATAGAGAAGAGTGTCATCTAAGAAAACATGATGAAAGTTGGTTATGGAATAGGAGACTTGGACATCTAAACTTTGACCACTTAATCAAGATAAAAAATCTTGAGGCAGTAAAATATCTCCCAAGAATATCAAAGCCACAAGATTCTGTGTGTAAACCCTACCAAGTAGGAAAACTAACTAGGACACAGTTTAAATCCAATAGCTCTACTTCAACAGAGAAACCCTTCCAATTAGTTCATATGGATTTATGTGGACCATCAAGACAGGAAGGCACAGGGAAGGAAAATTACTTCATGTTGATTATTAATGATTAATCCAGACTCACTTGGGTTGCTTTTCTCAAAGAAAAAGCTAAAGCATTTGAGAAATTTAAAACATTTAAGGCTTTAACTGAGAATCAAACTAGAAACATGTTAAAGGAAGTAAGATCAAACAAAGGAGGAGAATTTATGTCAAGTGATTTCAAGGAATTCTGTGATAAACATGGGATCAAGAGAGAATACACAATCACAGGAACTCCACGACAAAATGGAGTAGTTGAGAGGCAAAACAAAATAGTTCATCAAATTGCCAAGTCAATGATGAATGAGAAGAACATTGATTAAACCTACTGGGTAGAAGAAATACACACAACAGTCCATATTCTTGACAAATCCCACCTCAGACCACACAGTGACAAGACACCTTATGAACTGTGGTATGGAAGACCTGCTTCAATCAAACACTTAAAATTCTTTGGGAGTAAGTGCTACATAAAGAATAATAATGAAAACCTTGGCAAGTATGATGACGCGGCTTATGAAGGCATATTATTAGGATATGCTACCAATAGTAAAGGATATAGATGCTTTAATAAAATATTGTATAAATTAGTTGATTGCATTGATTTAAAGGTTGATGAAGGAGTCCCAATAAGAGAGGTGAACAATATTGTGTCTTCTACAGAGGACACAACTGAAGTTGAAGATGAACCTGTCCAAGAATCAGAAGGAGAAGACTCTAAGTTAGATACAAATAATCTGTAGGACTCAAACCAGGAGATCAAGACAAAGACACCCTCCAGATTTATTAGGAATAATCATCCTGAACATCAGATAGTTGGTCATCTAAACCAAGGAGTTCAGACAAGAAAGCAATTGAATAATGTCTCAAAACAATCTTAGATTGCCTTTCTGTCTTTGCTTGAACCTAAAGACTTTAATGCAACCAGTGAAGATGACAATTGGTTTAAAGCCATGAATGATGAACTTGACCAGATTGAGAAAAACAATACTTGGGAGATGGTTCCTAGACCTGAAGGTAAAAATGTCATAGGTTCCAAATGGGTCTTTAATAATAAATTGAATGAGCAGGGGAAAGTTGTCAGGAACAAAGAAAGATTGGTCTATAAGGGTTATGAACAGATTGAAGGAAAAGATTTTGATGAAACCTTTGCACCAGTGGCAAGATTGAAAGCCATCATAATGTTTCTTTCCTATGCATGTCATAAGAAGTTTAAAGTCTATCAAATGGATGTCAAGTCATCTTTTCTAAATGGAGATCTAAAAGAAGAAGTATATGTGGAACAACCATAAGGTTTCCAACTATCGGATAACCCTGGCTTTGTCTGCAAGCTAAAGAAATCCTTATATGGGTTGAAACAAGCTCCTCGTGCCTAGTATTACAGACTGAATAACTATCTTCTAGACAAAGGGTTCAAGAGAGGAACAATTGATTGCAACCTATATATCAAAATAGAGGACAATGATTTGCTCATTGTGTTGGTCTATGTAGATGACATCATCTTTGTAAGTAATAATGCTTCATTGGTACAATGGTTTGCTTCTTCCATGCAGTCTAAATTTGAAATGTCCATTATAGGGGAACTGCCATTTTTTCTTGGTCTGTGAATTACTTAGAGGTATGAAGGAATATTTATTTCTCAGGAGAAATATCTAAGAGAAATGTTGAAAATGTTTCAAATGGAAGATTCTACACATGTTAGTACACCTATGGTGGTTGGTTGCAAGCTCAACAAAGATGATATTTCACCTAATGTTGATCAAAGAACATATCGATCAATGATAGGCAGTATTTTGTACATCACAACATCTCATCTTGATATAATGCAAGTTGTTGGAATGGTAGGTCGTTATCAGTCTGCTCCTAAACAAAGTCATTTAGCAGCTGTCAAGAGGATATTCAAATATTTGAAGGGTACAATGAATTATGGTATTTGGTATCATAGAAATCAAAATTTTCAATTAACTAGATATTCAGATGTCGATTGGGAAAATTGTTTGGATGAGAGAAAGAGCACCAGTGGAGGTGCATTCTTCTTAGGTGATTCGTTAGTAGCATGGCTTAGTAAGAAGCAAGGATCTATTTCATTATAAAATATAGAGGCAAAGTACATTGTTGTTGCTACTTGTTGCACTCATATTTTATGGATGATACAAACTCTTGCAGATTTGAAGGTAACTTATACTGATCCAATTCCACTTCACTGTGATAACACCAGTGCCATTAGTGTATCCAAGAATCTTGTTCTTCATTCAAAGACTAAGCATATACTGATAAAATATCATTTTCTCAAAGAACATGTTACAAATAGAGTTGTTCAACTGCATTATATTCCAACCACATAACAAATTGCAGACATATTTACTAAACCCCTAGCCATGACACCATTTGAATATCTTTGTCAAAAGATGGGTGTCATCCCTTCTCTCACCTAAGAGAGTCCATCCTGTCAGGGGGAGTATGTGTTGGTTGAATATTTGATACCTCTGAAAAGTACTGCAACAGCTCAGGGGGAGCATGTTTTCTTTGACATTGATGTCAAAGGGGGAGAAAAGGTGTTGTCTAGATGCTACAGTTGGAGGTCTAAGAAGAATAGTGCAGCCTTTCAGGGTTTCCATCAATGCCAAAGGGGGATATTGTTGGCATGTTTATAGGAAGAGTTTTCTTTTCATCGATGGAAAGAATATAAGGTGGAGCAGAAGGTGATAAATCTTAGGAGGAAGAGATACAGTGTTCATTGGATCACCGATCCAAAGGACCTTAAACCGAATACCCGATAGCTGTTGGATCATTCTAAGTGGAAGGACAGGATAAGCTAGAAGAGTAACACTAAAGATATATAGAGCCATCGATATAAGAACATGATTGTCAAAAAACATTTGGTTCAGGTCAAAAGTTGCAAGGAGGTTACTGTTCGGGGAATCTCACTTCGGGAGAATTGACAACTTGAAAGTTGAATTACCCGAAGCCCAAAATACGAAATGAATAAGGACCATAGGATTTGGAGAAAATGTAATGACCATTAGATCAAGGAGAACCATGTCAACAAGGACATGTGGCAGACCAAGTTGGCAGACCACGTCAGCAAGGACACATGGCACAATTAGACAATGGAAAGTGTCAAGTTGAATTGACATTTCAGGTACGTGCAAATCATGAATCTGAGTGACACGTGGCATCTACTCGTCTTGTGACACGTCATCAAGTGACGTAAGTAAGTTACGTCACTCCAAAAGTTTTACTTTGGGAGTTTTACCACTAGCACTTGCCCAAAGTCCTGAAGTCCCGAAGTGGACACGAAACATCCAATCGGAAGATCACTTCGGGAGCATTTTCGACCATCGATATACTACAGTGGAGGGATAGTGTAAGTGGAAGTATTAACCAACAACAAGCGGTCTCCACCACTTATGACTTACTCAGTAGGTGATCACTCTAGAGGAAAATGGAACATCGATTAGCCTAAAGTCCCGAAGTACCAAATGTCGAAGACCTGAATATCCGAAGGAGTTGAGGACCGTCAATCTGTAGGAGGACACACATCAACAGATCGTGAAATCCGGGTATGAAATACTCTGGAGGAAAGCAGAGAGTGAAAGCATCGAAGCCCAGAAGTGAATCTCGACCGTTAATCGAGAAGGGTGCCAAGGGCCGTCGATATGGTCTTAGTAGAAATTTTCGAAGTCCTGAAGCAAACTAGAGCCATTGATTTGAGAAGGAGATGTGGTAGGAATCTGTGGACTCCGGCTAAAATCATTATGAGAGAGCGTGAAGGTTGAAAATTAAAATCATTGAAGCTCGGAGTAGAGAATATGATCTCGATCGTTGATCGAGAAAAAGGGACATGCATCAGTGGATTGTCAACTCTGGAAGATGGATGTACAGAGGAAAGAAGGGTTTGAGAGTTGAAACTCCCGAAGCCCGTATCATGAAATAAGCCGTAGTCATTGATTTGGAAGGGAGCTACGTGTCAATAGATCATGGATATATGGGATAACGCGTGGAAGGAGTAAAGAAGGAAGATAACAACCGTTGATTGAGAGGCATCACCAAGGGATTGGAGATCAACGATCGTGCTCAATTGCGGGGTTAGAATATGCTCGGGTCTTATTTTTTCTTGAGCGGACTGCAATCAAAACTACAGTATCGCCAAAGTCATACGTATAGCTCTGTAGTGAATTGAGAGGTGAAAAGCGGGTTTCCCTCAAACTGCCTTTGGCCCTGCCCGCAATCACGTGGTCACGTGATATCATCGCCCAAGGTCACATTAGCAGAAGATAGGGGAAGGACCTAGCGCTTCTAGGATCCACATCGGAGTTTACACATTGAAAAGTAAAAAAGGCCTCTGCGTGTATAATCCAACGCTGTTGATCAAACAGAATCTGATCGAAGGGTTGTTGTTTCACTTTGTGGTTTCTTGATCCATTATGATTCAATTACACTAGCTAAATCATTTTTCCTGAATGTCTTTGAGATTCCTGACTTGAGCATTGGAGATACGGAGTGTAAAGGATGATGAGAGCAGGAATAAAAGAAAGATGTCGTGACAGAGGAAGGTTGTTGTTTCTTTGTAAAGAAAGTTGGATAGTTATTCACGCATGTAGAAGGAAGCCATGCATATGTATGAAAGTGTAGAAGGGAGGCATAGCGCATAGAACGAACATGGCGCACAGAGAATAAAACAAAGAAGAACAAAAAGCACAAGAATATGAGAAAAGAAGACACTGATGCAGGCAGAGCATAACAATGTAGTAGAACAATGATGAGACTGGTAAGACATTGATAAATATTGTATCACTATAATAATTTTTAGCAAGAAAATTTTTATATCTCAGGGTGCTAGGGTGTTGATAGGGAGGACTGTTGTCCTCAGAGTTTCAAGTGGGTGCTTGAACATAGGGAGTTGTAGCTTCCATCTGGTTGCAACCAGAAAAACCAGGGTGGTAGGGTGGTACAAGGGAGAACCATTGTTCTCTGTTATACAGGTTGGTGTCTATGTGACTAGAAGTTGGTGCTTCCATCCAGTTGGTGCTGGAACACTCAGGGTGTTGGTGCTTGCTTCTAGTGGGTGATAGAGAAACCAGGGAGTTGGTGCTCCCAACAAGTTGCAACTTGTAAAATAGAGGTGGTAGCCTCACAAAGAGTTGGTTCTCATAAGAATGATAATGTACAAAAAATAAAGACTGCTTATCATATTAAGAAGAAGAGGTTTTCCCCCTTTATGGGTTTCCTCAGGAATATCGATCTCTGTATACTTCATGTATGTGTATGATGTTGAATACTCTATTGCTTACTTCCCTGAATTATTGTGATCATCATTTAGTATTATGTAATGAGTTTAAAATGGTTATAATTGTTTAATCACAGTAACAACTGATTCACCCCAGCCCTTAGTTTTCTAACAATAAATTGTCACATGTGTGAGCCGTCCCAATCAAACGTCAACACAATAGGAATGTATGGGATCCTCTAGATGAGATCACCTCAAATAATCATTAAGTGATGTTGCCACATCATCATAGGGTCCAAGTCACCAAGTGTAGTCACCTCCATAATGTGTAATCACCCTCTCTAATGCATTAAATACCCCTACGTGTGGTTCAAGGGGAATAAATAAGGCATGAGAATGCATGGAATTTCCATCTAAGAAAGGAGGATGCATATAAATGGTCCATGTGGCATGTGCGATGGCATGGTGTTCATGTCATTTCCCAATGCACTGTGATGGATCCCAGTGCAGTGACACATCTCCCAATGTGGTACACAGATCCCATGGCCAATTTCATGAATCCCAATGTTTGTAGGTATGGTTATATATGATTAAATGGATCCAAATGTAGTATCATGAATCCCAAGGAAGTTCCATGTATCTCGAGGCATGATACATATATCCCAATGCATAATACCCTCTTGAAATGACAAGTCTAGCCTCTTATCAAGATATCTATTGGTAGCACTTGATGACATCTCTTAATACATCACAACATAGTGTTTAGTTTTAATAATTTCCTAAGTCTCACCAAGGGGAACAATATTGACCCTTATACATGCATCAAGTCCTAGGACAACCCATATTTCCTAAGTACCTAGGTGAAAGATAGGAAATAATGAGTAATAGATGAAAGGGAAGGGGGAATGAGTTCATGTGATGACCCTCAAAGTACATGGGTCTTATTATTCATTTATTCATTCATCTAGTTTTATTTAGCTAGTATTTTTACACATAATGGCCTTCTAGAGGGATCTTAGCATTGAGTTATCATCCTCGACACTATTTCTTACTACGACTTTAAGCCTTTTTATTTAAATGTTCAATTTATTGAACGAGTCCCTTTTATTTAGATATTCATAGACAAACCAGAGACTAGGTGGAGATAATTTTAAGGATGGAAATTTATCTCATAATGTAGTAACATTGGTGAATCTTTCTAGTCCTTAATATGAAAACTATAAAATGTTTGACGATATTTTTGTAAAAATATTCAAACTTCTAAGGATTTTATATATTTTCTATAAAATTTCGGCTATTTTTAAGGTAAAATAATTTATTCTATAGAATTTGGGCGACTCGTTTTTAGAAAAATGGAAAATGGTGAATCTCTTTTTGGAAAAAAGCATGGAAAATTATCCCATGGGTGATATATAACCCCTAAAATTTTCCCTGGGACTAGGGGCATTAACCTAATAGTGAGGGGGCGTTTATTAAGATTTATATTTAGATTTCGAATTTATCTCTTCACCTCTTTTCCTTGTTGTCTTTATTCATTCAAGCTTGATCAACTTTGACCTTTCCTTTTGACCTTTGAGAAATCATACATGACCAGGATGCAATTTTTATATGGATGGAATGAGTGATATCGGGGAGGTGGAAAATGATCATCATGGTTGTGATATGGATAATGATACCTAGTAATATAGGTCAACCCAAGAAATGACACACTTCTAATAGAAAACATGTTCACCAAGGTACTATGAGTCAAGTAATAAAACCATGTGATGTTATGAAATGCCAATACACATTGTTAGGTGTTTTCCACTTTACAATGAGATAAAAAGTTCTATCATCACATCCAAATGAGCATTGATACATGCAATACCAAATGAAACATACCTTAACGATACCATACCATACCACAATGCATCTATCATCTGAGCAAGAAGGATGAAATTGAGCTACACGGCAACTGAGATAGCACAATCATACATTTAGTGGAGGTCAATAGAAACGTTTCTTGGATCTAGAAAGATGAGCATGATACATCATGCAAGCATAAACATGACACCCTTGTGCAGGTATTCAAAAAGTTGTCACCCCTGAGGGGGTAATAGGAAGGACAACTACAATCCAATTTGTAACAAATCCATTAGAGTTTGACACTCAAGAGGTTCTATTCAATCTATTGTTTCTTAAAAATATAGAGAGGAACAACTTGTATTTGTGAAGCCATCATTCTTTTACAATGTGAAATGTATCATCCTTTAATGGAAGAGATAAAGAATATCTTACATAGCTTACATATCATGTAGTTGTTAGAGACTTTTAAAAAGCATTAGCTATTGGAAAACTTTAAGAAATGTGAGTTTATACAACAATTCATGGCGTACTTGGGGTATGCAATTGGTGAAGGGGATATGAGTGCATAAAACTACTAAAACACTCTCTTAATTAGTTGTAAAGATAATATCAGACAAATGAAGAAAACAAGACAAGTATACATGCAACTACTCAATCCATAAGCATATATAATAATTATAAAAGCATCAAATAGTGAATTAAATGATCAAAAAACATTCAAATAACATATTTTGGGGGGATCAATACTTGATTTCATTCTCATGGAAGGAAAATAAATAATGCAATGTGCCACCTACAGACAGTACTTGCAATAAGTGGGCTCTAACTTCCTCTATGAGATGGTATTTTGACCTCATTGTATGCTCAATCACAATCTTTGATTTGTTTGGGTAGTAGTTCCCCATAGTGGATGGCCACTTTGAAGGGAAAAGCAAGAGGGAAAGAAAACTATAAATGGATGAGTAGGGATGATGGATTCCTAACTCTTTGATCTCATTTCTTCAACATAACCTTTCTAAATTCTTTCTTTTCAATGAATAACCTATCTCCTTTTTATAGGTATAAATGAAACTCCATCTTCAACTAGCTCACATGTGAATATTCCTCATTCAATTCTAGGGGCCCATGTGATTGATGAAATCTTGAGGAAGGACAAAGGAATAAATTTTAATGAGATGGGAGGTTTAATTTTGGTTGTACACATCCACTACACTATTTATGAGTTGTGAAGTAGCCAAGTTTGTGGATTTATAGGAGTCATGCAACTAATGACTATTTTTTAGCATGATCGACAAAAGTAATTTGAGATATTTTTCACTACCCTGAAAAGGGCCAATTAATGTTTAATTTTACTTAATGGATTATAAATAGCCATTAAACCATGTGATGCATTATATTTTTTTCCAATGGAATAAATTGCGGGAAACCCTCCAAGTACTTCCCCACATTTTGTGGATGGTAAATGAGGTAAATCGTTAGCCTGATTACAGGCCTAACCCCAAGGGGGAACAAGATATTTGAACCCGTGACCTCCTCCGTTGGGGATAGCTTAACACCTAGCTCAGAACCAGTTGAGCTAAACCTTGGGGCTATCATGTGATGAATTGTATTATGTGACTTTTACATGAATTAGTGATGTTGTTGGACAAGACTACTTAATTGTTGTTGGTGAGAAAAATTAGGGTGATAATAATTCCCCCCTGATGTATGCATTAGGAGCATATCACATAGCCAAAAGACATTATGTGATTCTAAGTTACCCAAATGTTGTAATAGACAATCCATAGAGAGATAGAGATATGCCCAACTCTGGAGGATCTCCCATAAAGAAATGATGGAGGTCACTTACAAAAAACAAGAGTGATGTGATATGTATATGTGTAATCTCTTTACAAATGAGGCGAGAATTCATGTGCTTGTGAAACTATCAAATAAAAGTACAATATGGATCATGGCGAGAGGATGAATACATTTGAAGAATGATTTTTTCTTCTATCCAAATACATGTGAGGGAACAATGGTGCCCAAGGGGGTGGTAACTACAAAAAAAGTAAGTCCATTGGGATGTGGGGCCTGAACTTGTAGGTATGCACCTAGAGGGAAGTGTTGAGGGGTCCTAAATCCATTTAACTCAACAGTAGGAACCAAACCCACCACCGAGGCCCAATTAGACTCTGCAGCATTTAATGGTGGAATGGTTCTCCATATCTTGCAATCCAACCAAACGATCAATGGGCTTTATGTAGTGATTGACAGGATGTCTTCTCGTGAAAACTCCTCCTTTTGTTCGAACGTTCTATTTTTGTATTTTATCTTATAGATAGGACCAATACAAGATACATGCTAGTATAAAACGACTAGGTAACAAAGGGAAAATAACTTGACGACTGAAGAAGGCTAAGTTTGGGCTAACCCTTCTGCTCAAGCATGCAGACAATGATTCTTACACCTACAATAAGCCTATTACTAATACATTAACCTATTGGTGTTCCAATTATTGACTGAGATACGATTATCAGGAAAAACATACATGCAATAAACGATGGCAAGAAAAATAGTTCCTTAACTCTAATCATCAATCACATATTAACACAATGATTTACTTTTCATCATTAAAGACAAGAACTATAAAAATATTGAATCAGATAACTTATAAATAGATTCAGAGGCTCTTACTCATTACAACATCCATTCATGAGATAATATCAGAAATAATTCTTCTTTAGACCCAATCATACACACTTTTGATGAAAAACACAAACTTTGTCTCAAGTCCTAAAAATGACTTCTCAATTAAGGTAGCTCCGAAATAGTTCTTTACAATCCAAAAATGAGGGTCTTTCCAAAAACCATTGACCCTTGCTAATAGGTCTATCCTCTTATTTATAACATATTATTAACTAAAAATAACTATCAAAAGTGCAGCTAAGTAAAACAAAAACTTGCCATATGGTGCTTTCATCTCTTAATCTTCTAAGAGTCATCAAATGATATCATTTGAGTGGATGACTCTTCTAATACTCCAACCACTTGACGAAGAGTTCCTCGCATGTGTTGGCATACATGAACCCATGTTGATCCATCGAGGACGAAAGGATCTTCTTGATCTCTACTGCCCATGCCCGATATTTGACTATTTTAGCTCTTAAATGTTGTAGCACTGTCTGAGCCTTAATCGGGTGCACCATGAACTATTATAGTTGTCTTGGCACCATGTTCTCCACCTTTGTTATCTTTGCATCCCACGATGAGTCTTGTTCAGCATGTAATTTGACTATGTCGTGCAAGTCAACAAAGTCATTGGGTGTGTCAAATTCTGCAAGGTTGATGTCTCTCATTGGTCGGTTGACCTTGGTCCAACTCTTTTCGCACTCAGCCCACTTCTCTTGGATTTCCTGATGAGGTTCTTGGGCCATTCTCACTCACTATTTGACCGAAATATTTATGCGGTCGATGCTACTATCCCTGAGTACCCGAATGTCGTTCTCTTCGACGTCTCGGCCCTGCTGAACTACGTTGATGTACTCGATCCTTTCCACAGCTTGGTGTGATTTATTGTACCACCTATCCATATATTTTCATGTAGCCAGTGCCATGAGGGTGTCTTCTTGGAAATCAGCTATCCTTGTAGTGAAAAGGTGTTGCTCATTGGTGAATTTGTTGTAAGCGTCCTAGAATTCACTTCTTAAGAGCATCGTTGCTTGTGTGGAGTCTTGATAATATTTCTCCAAATGGAGCAGATGTTCCAAATCCTTTAGCGCAATGGCCAACTCCCCTTCATCCATTTTTTTCTCTATCTAGGGTGGCATCTGTGATTGTCATCCCTGCGCCGATAAGCTCAGATGTCTTGGCGTGCTCCATGCTAATCAATTTTTCCTCTGTGGTGATGAGGATGGAATGATCCAAAGTAGGCCTCCTCTTCTTGGTGGTCCCTTTTATGATAGATTTCCTCTTCCAGTCATAGGATATGTCCTGTATATCAACAACTTCATCCATGGGTTCGGGGATTTGTTGATCTCCCCAGGTAAGCATATTTCCCAAGATTCCGACGGTGTATATTTGTTAAAGAATGGGTTCTTGAACCTATTTCATGTGTTCCTAGGGTCTGGCCTTTGGTTGTTTCTCATCGAGAGGATGAGTATCAGTTGAAATTGAAGCATCGAGGGTAGGCTCAGTACTTACTTGATAATCGTTTGTTGAGATGTCGATTTCCTGCTGTGGAGCTTCTTCCTTTTGTTCTCCCAACCCTGGCTTGTCCGTTGGACTATCCATTTGGGTCTCTGGTAAATCAAGTAGCTCAGTGTCTAAGACACTTTCGACCTTTTGTTCATTATGTGGAAGGCCCTGAATTTGAGCATCGGGAGCTGGGGAAGATGCCTTCTTAGGCTCCTTTTCCTCTGTGATCTGCACAGGAGTCACCAGGGACACCTCCGAACTTTCCTCATCATCATAGATTGTTATCAAGTCGTGGAGGGGGTTTGGTGCACTTTCTCTCCCTGATATTATTACTATTTATGGCTGAGTTGAAAAGTCCCCCAGTGATCCAACCTGTGGTGTTGTAACTTCAAGGTTATCTAACCCGACAATTTCATCAATTTGTATTATCTCAGGGCTGCTTGGACCTACTTAGCTTTCATATGGGTTGTTGGTAGGGGCCCTTGTCATTCCTATGAGGTCTGGGTCATCCTAAAGCTAATCAATTACTCATTTCACCTGTTCTATCATGATAATTCCCCTTTCTGATGCATCTGGTGTCATAGGAAATCCCCTATTCTGCACCGAAGCCATCAGGGGAACCTCTGTTGCCTCTGTCACTCTGATTTCTTCCCTGGCTCTAAGGGCCTCTTGAGCCAAATGTTCTATTTTCATGACCTATTCATCCAATATCATGGCCCTAAACCTGGTCATTTTTGGGTTAGTCATCCTTGCTACCACCTCGTCCTAGGCCTGGGCATTTTCTGTGAAGAATTCATCTTCGAATTTTTCATGGGCGTATGACCAACAGGATGACACTTGTGAAGCGTGTTGCAATACTAGGACCTTTGGATCGTGCTTGTGGAATCATCCTATCTAGAATCTGAACTTGAGTTGGCTCAACCCTTCTTGTTTGGCTTGAGCGATATCCTTTACCAAGTAGAAACCTACATGGAAACCATAGGGTATGAACACTCACTTCTTATCCTTGAACATGGTAGCGTTGTATCCTTGCAAGATGGTTTGATAGCATATTTCTCCTACTACAAGCCAGTCTGGGACATGATATAATAGGAGATGTGGTGCTTCGGTGGCTTTAAACACCTTTATGTAGGTGTCGCGCTCATCCAAGTACCACTGGCCTACCTTGGATATCATTTTCTTGGCCATAACCGATATTCTCGGGCATTCCTTCTTAAAAAGAATAAAATAATTTTGCACGATGAATTCATCGCAGATGAGGGAGTAATACTTCTTATACATATTCTCCCATAGCACGTTGAAGTAGACATGGACCGGGAGATCTACAACATGCCAACTCAGATTCATGCAGGCGAAGATGTTTCTAGCGCACATGACAATGAGAAAGTATGAAGCCATGTAGAAATTTGGTGTCTCTCCTTCCTTCGGCGTCTGAGCCTGTTGTATAAATATTCTCAGTTGTTTAGAAATTATCTCTCCCCAGTTGACGCCTCTCCCAGAGACCGCCACTATGTATGCCAAGGTCATCCATGCCTCTAAAAATATGGAGCAATCCTTCTCCCCATATAATCGGCATATGAGATCCATCAAATAGATGTATGGCTCCCTTAAGTTGGTTGTCCCATACCAACCAGCTCTTTAGTTGGTGAACTTCTTTTCTTCCCTCCACCATGAGGCCATCACCTAACTGGTGTCGAGGCATTCATAGAACTTCACAACGAAATCTGTATTTAGACACTCCTCGGGGTGTCTGAGTTTGTAGTATTTCTGAACTTCTACTAGAAGGAACACTCTAACACACCCATCGATTCCATCATTGATTAAACATTTATGTGTGTCTGTATGGTTGACGAGCCACTTCAGGACTTCTATACAGGGAAAAACGGGGATTCTGGTTGCCACCATATGTAGGTACAACCGTCGAATGTTCGGGAACACCTCATCGTCGAGCGCTCTTACATATGGATCATTGTGTGGGATATATTCTAGGTATTCCTCCCATATTATCTTGTTAAAGAGTTCTCCCCAATGTGGGAGTGCCATCTTGGACCCTGTGCTTGCCTCTATATCTCCAAAGGCTGGGGGTTGGATGAAAACCTTCTTCGTTGTTGTCTTAATGACAGGTTCCTTCCTTAGAGTTTATTCTAATTTTTTTTTGGCCCTTGGAGAGGAGCCTTTACCTACCTCTGGTTCTTTCAACTTTTGTGCCCTCGGCAATTGCCTGGTTGTTGGCATTATTGGTGACATTTTTACTGCAACTAAAATAAACTTTCAGAGATTGTGTAAAAAAAAAACCAGACAAAAACATATGAATTATAGCCAACAAATTTACAAACTCAGATACATACCTTTGAATCTTGTTAAAACCTGGTTATTTTGAAAATCACAGGATCGATACAGCCTTTGAGTCGCTTATCTTTCTCCTTCGGATTCTCAGGAATCCTCTTATGTGCATAATGATTTCATTTACAATGACTCAAGAGAATTTAAACAAGGAAGAACTTACTGTGTCTCATCAGCCATTCAATTCAGGTTATGAGTGAAATTTTAACAAATCTTTCGTTGAATATCTATAACTTAAATTCATCATGGGTTGATGGCGGAGGCGCGGGGAGTGATGTGGTCTATCAATGATTTTAAATGGTTTTTTTTATTGTCGCATGAGGTAGAAACTAATGTGGTATTTGGTATTAATTATCTCCTTAAATGCTCAAAATCTGATCATATCTAATGCTAAAACGTCCCATCGTGTAGTTCTCTTAGTGGGTGGATCAGGGATGTGCTATAAATGTTTTCGTTGATGTCCTTCTGCAAAAATATCTGGCGTTGATCAATATAACCATGTAATGTTGTTGTGGCAAAGCTGATTCGGAGGTGTGACTCGGACTCAGGGAACCAAGAATGATTCGGGTAAAACTAGACAATACAGTTCCCCAATCTGGTAAAGACACGTGGCGTTGAAGACCGATGACCTAATTCACATGTATTAATCAGAGTCGGGACTTTCCTTAAGTTATTCATTCTAAAACAACCTTAACTTTCCGATGCCAAAAAAGTATCCAGGGTTGGCGATCGGCGATAAACCTATCAAGTGCTTCATTCATATTAGCTCCCTGGAAAAAGTCTTGATGTTGAAAATGCATCGGGGATTGGTGACCGAGAATAAATTTTAGCGCAGTCAGAATATTTGTTGCGATTGTTTTAGGCTCTTCCTAATTCCGATAAGTGCGTCGGGCATCGGCTATCAGCGATATCTTTTCTCTCTTTGTTAAATTCTATCCCCCTCGTCTTTTACCGATCCTGAAGGGGAATCAAATATTGCTGATATCCTTATTCAAGACTAGATGCAAAACAAAAATTTCCTTTTGTCGATGTTGATGGAGATCAGTGCTCGACGACTAAGGTTTCCCTAGTGGTTATTTTCCTTCTTTGAATTCCTTCCGACGTCGAATCTGAGTGTGTCGAGTGAAGTGTTTCGGCTATCGATTATTTGTTCAGGTGTTAAGGCCTTTTATGTGATAGGGTTTCATAAGTTCAAAAAAACTTGAAAAGGTGATGAGAGTCATGAGAATAAGAAAATAAAAAACATTTCTTGAAATGAAGTCGAATCAGACAATGCAAAAGATCAAGTGGTACCCAAAAAAGAAAAAAATTAACAGAGGATTTTTAGGGTGTGTTGAGTGCTAAAAAAATGGCGACTTACTGGATGAAAGAAGAATCTTTGTTCCTGCCTTGGGCTCAGGTGAAAGTGATGAAAAATATGACTAAGAACTTAACTAGTTTTTTATCAGAGCCTCTTTTATCCTTGCATTTGAAATCCCCTGGTTCGTGCATTTGGTCCTGCCTGTGGGGTTTTCAACCTTTATTCCACCTTTGTTTCCTGTAACCCTGACTCACACCCCCTTTGACAAGATTCTAGTAAACAATTCACTAGAACTTGGACCTTTAGTTACCCTTATTCACTTGCTACAGTGTTTCTCCGCTACCAACGAGCGTCCATATCCCCGGCGGAGCTACCCCAACGTCACGGACTTTGCTCCACTTCTAGTGAGCGTCCATAGCCCCGATGTAGTCACCCCGATGTCACAGAACTTTCTCCACTACGAATGAGCATCCATATCCCCGGCGAAGTTATCTACGTACCCTCTCCTACTATGTGCTCATTTGATATAGTTGATTTTATTTCAGCGGATTGCACTGAGCGAGTAGGAGAGGAGGATGTTTGTTATTTTCAAAATGAGATGGTTAAGGTGAAATTTTTCTAGCTCTGTCTCTGAGGTACATGTAGTCCATTCCAGCTTACCATCTTTCCCTTAAGTTTTTACCAGACCACCAGACAGACACTTCATCACTTTTCCAAGGTTGTTCATCTGTGTAGGTTATATAGAGAACCCCTTAAAACAACCACAGGTCCTCTAGCACTTCTTCTGTTGTATGAGAGCGATGTTTCAGGAAAACAGTTTGTCATATCGCATGAATTTAGGTCCACCACCATCTTGCTAAACATAATATTCAAAATTACAGAAGTACTATAGCAAGAAACAAAAACAAAAATGCAGTCCGCAATCGACCTACCTAAAAAAAAACATCGTGACTAAGTCTCGACCACCTGGAAAGGTCTGAGCCATAGATTCTGAAACTTAGAATGTTTTCCTTTTGGCTGATTTTCTCTATCCCATTTTAGGACTAAGTCTCCCACTTCAAAATTCTTCTCTTTAGCCTTATGCTTATCAAACTACATTTTAACTATCTGTTGATGAGCTATGAACTTTGATTTCTCTTTCTCTCTTTCTTCTTCCAGCATGAGGAGGGTATCAATTCTTTGTTGTATGACCGATGAGGGTTCTCCCCTCGAATCCTGAGCAAGTTGAAGAGATGGAAGATATATCTCGTTTGGGAGAATGGCTTCCTGTCTGTATACCAGAAAGTATGGGGAATTCCCTATAGCTTCCTTGGGTGTAAATCTATCGGCACATAAATCATTATGAAGTGAACTATGCCAATTCCTCTGATTGTCTGTAATTGTTTTCTTTAATATCCTCACTAGGTTATTATTAGTTGATTCTGCCACTCTGTTCCCCTATGGATAGTAGTTTTTAGAGTATCTGATTATGATTCCTTTGTCTAGAGAAAAATTTGTTAATAAGGTGGAAGAAAAGTATGTTGCATTATAAAAAACAAAGACGGAAGGTACATTGAACCTTGTGATCAGTCGTTGTTCTATGAATTGGATCACCACCTTTTTGTTTACATGAGTCAGAGGGATGGCCTCTGCCTATTTAGTGAAATAATCTGTGGCCGTTAGTATGTACCTATGTTGTTTTGAAGAGCTTGGTGTAATTTATCCTATGATATCTAACCCCCATTGCTCGAATGGCTTGGAAATGACCACCGATTGGAGTGGGACAATTTATCTCTTCTCCCTCCCCATGCTTATTTGACAAGTTTTACAGTTTCTAGCATATGTGTGAGCATCCCTGAACAAAGTAGGCCAATGATAGCCAACACTCAGTATTTTATGAGCAATGATGTTTCCTACGAAATGTCCACCTGTAGGGCCACCACAGAGCTCCTTCAAAAATTTGTTTGCATATTCATGTTTGAGACATCTTAAAAGTACCCCATCATAATTAACAAGGAAGAGCACCAAATTTATGAGGTGATATTGTGTTGATTTTAACCTAAGGGCTCTCCTTTCCCTAGGATTTAGGTTTTCCGGGAAATTTCCATGATGCAGGATATAAGTTAATTTCTCATACCAAGACTCTTGCCTTGGGGAGACATATGAAGATTCACCACACCATAATGCCAATTAATTCTCCCATCCGAGGTCTTCATTTACTTGGTCTTAGGCTTCAGTTTCTAGTTTGCATAACCCTTGTCCCTTAACCAGTTTAGTAGGTTTTATATCTAGATCAAATTCTTGGACTATTGCCATCCAGTTTCCCCTTCTTTCCCCCATCTCTTGTTGAGTGAATAGGGATCAGACTGCAGGGTGAGGCACGATGAATTTGGTATGGTTCTTAAGGATGTAAGACCTAAAGTGTTTCACTACTTTGAATATAGCATAAGAATGCTTTTCTATAGCAGGGTAATTTAGTTCGGCCCCTTGGATATTAGTGCTCATGAATGATACTGGGGCCTTGTTGTTGTCATCATCCTTCTGAGTCAATACTACAGTTAGTGATTGGTTAGAGGCAAAGTGTAGAGAAATAAATATTTGTTGAAGTCGGGACTTCGTAACACTGGAGCCCGAGATATTGCAGTCTTAATATCGCTGAAATCCTTTTTTCGTTCATCATCCCACTTAAATTCAACATCTTTATGAATAATTTTTTGTAAGGGTTTGATAGTTTCAACGAAATCGGGGGTGAATTTCCTCACAAAATTGATTTTCCTGAAGAACGATTGCATATCCTTTTTGTTGTGGGGTAATGGAAGTTGAGCTATAGCCCTAATCCTTTCCGTGTCTATGCGAATCCTTGCTTGAGATATGATATGACCTAGCATTTTACCTTCTTCGACACCAAAAATAGTTTTCTTAGGATTTAAGGATATATCGTATTTCCTACACGTTTAGAAAATATGGGTTAAGTGTTGGATGTGATCTTCTATGTTCTTTGAATACACAGTCGCATCGTCCAAATAGACTACTACACACTTGTTGATTAGTCCCTGAAAAACTATGTCCATAGCCCTTTGTAAGGTCGTCCCTGCATTGATTAAACCAAAGGGAATGTGTTTATAAGAGAAGGTTCCCCACTTGGTTCGGAAGGTAGTTTTTAAGCGGTCCTCTTCTGAAACTAGAACCTGGTTGTAACCTGAGAAACTGTCTAATAGGGAGAAAATATTAGAGTCAGACATGGTCTGCAAGAGTTGCTCCATTGGTGGGATTGGGTAGTTGTCCTTTTCTGAATCTCTATTGAGGTTTCTGAAATCTACGCATAGGCGGATCTCCCCATACTTTTTCCTCACAGGAACCAAATTTGCTACCCATGTGGAGTGTCTAACTTGGAAAATAATCTTGGCATCTAGTAGTTTCTTTAACTCCTGACACATGAGAGGCTCCATGGATGGGTGGTATTTCCGGAGCTTCTGTTGGAAGGGTTTTACTTCATCCTTTAACGGGATAGTGTGTTGAATGATATGAGTATCATAAGTTTTCAGGTCTCGTTATGACCATGCAAAAACATCTTGATATTGTCTGAAAAGTTTGAGATAGGCCTTCCTTTCCTCTTTAGATACTGTCTTGCCAAGATTTATATTTTTGGGGTTTTTCGGGGTTCCTAAATTTATAGATTAATGTATGGGACAAGAACTCCCCGTCTTTGCGTTATTTGATCCTTTAAATATTTCTCTTAGGTCAAAAAGGTTTTCTAAATTGGCTATTCCCTTCGGTATCATGTGATACCTTGGTTTGTCAGTCGGTTGATCTATCTGAGGATCGGTTTCTGCTGATTGTTCTTGTTATACTTCATTGTCAATAGCCAAGTCTTTAAAATTATCCTGATTGGTCAAAAAGTTTATGATCTGTTCATCTCCTTGAAAGACCTTCCAATTAGAAATATTGTTGGGCACCGACGGTTTGTAGAGTAGCTCCATATTGAATAGGGAGGCTTCATAATCTTCTAGAGGTGATAGCCTTGAGGCAACAATGGCCAGAGAATCAGTAAGAATATTCTTTGTTCTAGGGATCATTGTAATGTTGAAGGCTTCAAGATGCTTTATTATCCTGTGCACTTCTCGTTGGTAATTACTCAGGTGTGGAGAGTTGCAATGTATAGTGTTCCTTACTTTTCTAATGATGATTTCAGAATCTCTTAAAACCTTCAATTCTTTGACGTTTAAGTCTATGGATTTGTTTAGCCCTTGTACTAGAGCTTCATACTCGACGGTGTTGTTTGTGTATTCGAATTCTAGTCTACAAGACAATAAATGTCTTCTACCTTTTGGATCAATGAGGATGCACCCTTCTTGTGACCCTTCTTGCGATTTAGATCCATCAAAGTATAAGGTCCAAACTTGTGGGAAAAACCTATCAACTTCCTCTTTCTTGTCAATTTCATCCTCTCCTCCTGTTTGTTCTGTGATTTCTAACACAGGTCCTTGACAGAAGAGTGTTTCCTTTGTCGTCGTCAACAATTTTTCTTGAAAAATCATTTTGGAGTTTTGAGTAAGAGGGAAATCAGATGAGAGGGGGGAGAAATTCCTGAAATCAGAGTCATAGGAATAATTTCCTAGCATGGGGAAATCTGTCGATGAGGGTTCATTAAGGGTTTCTAAGTCGGTGACAATATGTTTTAGATATATTTCCCTATCAATCCTGATCATATTCAGGTGTCCTTTTAATGGAAACCAAAGGTGAGCCCATTCTGTACTAAAGTATCCATTTAACTTCTCGGACCAATCTCAACTCAATAAAAATCCACAAGCTTTTGGTATATCTACTACAATGATGTCAATTACTTGCACAAATTTAGGGTGTGTCGCTATTCTGATCATTACATCTTTGAGTTCTCCCATGACCTTCACCTGGGTTATGTCTAGTTGTATTACATGTTTATCACTTTTGAGAGGCATTGCGTTTAATTTTTTGCAAATAGACAATGGCATAACATTGGAGGATGCCCCTGAGTCAACCAAACAATTATGGAGGTTTTTGTTGAAGACTTCAAACGTCAAAAGGAATGGTGGGACAAAAGGTTTTCCCTTCTTATCTTCAGAGCATGTGTTCATAGTTGGTTTATTTCCTAGATCTGTGGGAATTCAATTTCCTCCTTGTTCAGTGCTTATTGTGGGATTTTCCACTGATTTCAATGCTTGTAACATAAAGTCCTTTCGCTGAGGGATTCTACACATGTCCATGAACGATATATTTTCCTTCAACTTTTTCAAGTCTTCTACTATGTTGTAGTCTATCTTGGGCGATTCTCGTGTATGGATGTTTATAGGATTTCTTCAGGGAACAAAAGGTTCCTTCGGGTGATCGAGAGCCTATTTCCCTCCTGAATTTTGGGTTGTAGTGAGGTCGTTTGAAACAAGTTGACCTCTACTTCGTGTTTGCACAACCAAGACTTCTGTGGGTGGTTCTTAAACTTCAAATAGGTCATCGGAAGGCATTGGTAGGTGAGGGTCCCATATCAACATGGTTGTGTCTTCGGGTGGATCAACTTATTCTTGATCGACGATATTCATAGCTGAGCCGCTTGACTGCTTGGTCAGGGAAAATTCATCAAGAAACCGGTTGGCCATCAAATTCATGGCATGCACCCATTATGGGAAGTCTCTTTCAGAGTGTTTCTCTTGGCGATAGGTACATAAAGAGTCGGATGCTACATTTCGCAGATCGATGTTCAAGTTGGCTAGGGGAGGTTCAATTTCTTTGAATGATGGATTTATTTTAAAAAAGGGTTTATAGGGCCTCATGCCTTGGTTCCTTTCCCCTGCACTTCTTTTCATGTCTATGATTTCATTCGAAAATTTCTTAAACATGCATTGTAGGTATTCTATGTCTCCACTTCCCTTTTCGAGACCCTGTTCTGTTTGTTTCCCTGGGGGTCTAGTCAACATGAGTCATCTCCTGGGAGGAGGTTGAACTTCCTTCTTAACTAATGATACCTAGTCTTCTTTACATCCCTTCATTTGGAACTCTATTGTTTTAGCTTCTTCAAAATTCTCAGCTAAGGTTTTTTTGGCATCCCTCTTCACAAACATGGAAATAGAAGTTGGGAGAGCGTTAACATATACTTCAATTTGCAACTCCTGAGTGGGTTTAGCTTCGGGTTGAAATTTTTTTAGGATAGTGGTGAATCTTTGATTGAAGTCTTTAACCTTCTCTTTTGAACTCATGGTGGTGGTGAACAACTCGGCCATTAAAGCTCCTCTAGTGGCTTCTTTTGCAAATTTATCTAGAAAATCATTTTGAAACTTCGTCCAACTAGTTATGGATCCTATAGGTAAATTAAAATACCACGTGGAGGCTGAATTCTCAAAAGTATAGGGGAAAAGCTTGCATAGTACGTCTTCATGTTGGACATTCATCAGTTTGCTAGCTCGTATGAATTTTTTGATATGGTATTCAGGAAATCTCGAGGTTTCAGGGTCATATTTAGGGAGTGAATTTTCTGGATGTTGGGGAAGGTTATGTACTTGTCCAGGGATATCCAGAGCATATTTGGCTAACCAAGGTTGATTATTCTGAGGTGATTTTCCATTTTATTCATTATGATAATTGTTATCTTCCATGTGGTTCGATCCCGAATCTGAGCATTCTGAGTTAAAATATTCCTCGTCGTAAAAATCGTCGGGCTAAGAGCAATTGTCGGCTGGTGTTTCCGGGATTATATTGAGAGGATGTTTGATTTTGGTGAGGGAAAAATCTATCAAGTCTTCTATTGTGTGAACGAAAACCTGATAGGGGGTATCAACCACCAATATTCTTACTTTTTTTCTATGAGGAAGTAACGAAGCTAAGGGTAGTGCTCTGATTTGTTGGGCGTAATCTCTTGTGATTATTTTAAACTAGTTCAACTCCTCATGAGGAAGAGCGCAAGGTATCTCATGGAATAGATGTTCTCCCTCATGTTGGGGTGAGTTAATCATTTCAGGAGTACTCAGTGTGTGTGGGATTTCTTTGTATTGACTAGCCATGCATGTGGGTTGTTTTGAATCTACAGGCTGTGTGAAATATTATGTCAAAAATATTTTCATCCATTCATTCTTCAGGCCCTCCTTCTAGCGCCAATTCTATTGAGGGGTCCTAAATCCATTTAAATCAATAGTAGGAACCAAACATTCCACCAAGGCCCAATTAGACTCTACAACGTTTAATGGTGGAATGGTTCTCCAGATCTTGCGATCCAACCAAACGAACGATGGGCTTTACGTAGTGATTGACACGACGTCTTCTCGTGAAAACTCCTCCTTCTATTCGAACGTTCTCTTTTTGTATTTTCTCTTATAGATGGGATCGATACAAGATAAATGTTAGTATAAACCAGCTGGGTAACAAAGGGAAAAGAACTTAACGACTGAAGAAGGTTGAG
>ML807536.1:216727-238393 GCA_009831015.1 Picea engelmannii
GTCTTCTCGTGAAAACTCCTCCTTCTATTCGAACGTTCTCTTTTTGTATTTTCTCTTATAGATGGGATCGATACAAGATAAATGTTAGTATAAACCAGCTGGGTAACAAAGGGAAAAGAACTTAACGACTGAAGAAGGTTGAGCTCAGGATAACTCTTCTTCTCAAGCATGCAGAGAATGATTCTTACACCTACAACAAGCCTAGTACTAATACATTAACCTATTGGTGTTCCAATTATTGACTGAGATACGATTATCAGGAAAAACATACATGCAATAAACGATGGCAAGAAAAACAGTTTCCTTAACTCTAATCATCAATCACATATTAACACAATGATTTACTTTTCATCATTAAAGACAAGAACTATAAAAATATTGAATCATATAGATTATCAACATATTTAGAGGCTCTTACTCGATAAAACATCCATTCATGAGATAAAATCAGAAATAATTCTTCTTCAGACCCAATCATACACGCTTTTGATGAAAAACACAAACTTTGTCTCAAGTCCTAAACAAAACTTCTCAATTAAGGTAGCTCCAAAATAGTTCTTTACAATCCAAAAATGAGGGTCTTTCCAAAAACCATCGACCCTTGCTAACAGGTCTATCCTCTTATTTATAACATATTATTAACTAAAAATAAATATCAAAAGTGCAACTAAGTAAAACGAAAACTCGCCATATGGATCTTTCATCTCTCAGTATTCTAAGAGTCATAAAATGATCTCATTTGAGTGGATGACTCTTCTCATACTCCGACCACTTGACGAAGAGTTCCTTGCACATGTTGGCATATGAGAACCTGTGTTGATCCATCGGGGCCAAAAGGATCTCCTTGATCTCTACTACTCATGCCTGATATTTGACTATTTTAGTACTTAACTATTGTAGCACTGTTTGAGGCTTGATCAAGTTCTCCATGAACTATTGTGCTTTTCTTGATGCCACCTTTGTTATCTCCACAACCCACGATGAGTCTTGTATGGTATGTAATTTGACTATGTCGTGCAAGTCGACAAAGTCATCAGGTGTGTCAAATTCTACAAGGACAGTGTCTCTCATTTCTCAGTTGACCTTGGTCCAACTCTTTTCACACTCGGCCCACTTCTCTTAGATTTTATGATGAGGTTCTTGGGCCATTCTCACCCAGTATTCGAGCGACTTCTTTATCCTATCAATGCTACTATCCCTGAGTACTTGAATGTCGTGGTATTCAACGTCTCGGCCCTGCTAAACTGTGATGATGTACTCAATCCTTTCCACAACTTCGCATGCTTTCTCATACCACCTCTCCATATATTTTCATGTCACCAATGCCATGAGGGTGTCTTCTTGTAAATCAGCTATCCCTACAGTGAAAAGGTCTTGCTCATTGGAGAATTTGTTGTAACCATCCTGGAATTCGCTTCTTAATAACACTATGACCTATGTGGAGCCTTGATAATATTTTTCCAAATGGCACAAATGTTCCAACTCCTTTAGCGCATCGACCAAATCCTCTTCATCCCTTTTCTCTCTGTCTAAGGTGGCATCTATGATTTCCATCCCTGCGTCGATAAGCTCGAATGTCTTGGCGTGCTCTGTGCTAATCAATTTTTCCTCTATGGTGATGAGGGTGGAACGATCCAGAGTAAGACTCCTCTTCTTGGTGGTCCTTTTTATGATATATTTCCTCTTCTGGTCATATGATATGGTCCATGTATCAACAACTTCATCCACGAGTTCGGGGATTTGCTGATCTCCCCAGGTAAGCATATTTCTCAGGATTTTGACAATATATATCTATTCAAGAATGGGTTCTTGAACCTCTTTCATGTGTTCCAAGGGTCCGACCTCTGGTTGTTTCTCATCAGGAGGTTGATTACCGGTTGAAATTGAAGCATCAGGGGTAGGCTTGGTACTTACTTGATAATCGACTGTTGAGATGTTGATTTCCTGCTGTGGAGCTTCTTCCTTTTGTTTGCCCAACCCTGGCTAGTCTGTCAGACTATCCATTTGGGTCTCTCCTACATCGAGTAGCTCAGTGTCTAAGACACTTTCAACCTCCTGGCAATTTTTTGGAAGGCCCCGAATTTGAGTGTTGGGAGCTGGGGAAGATGCCTTCTCGGGCTCCTTTTCCTCTATGATCTGCACATGAGTCACCAGGGACACCTCCGAACTTTCCTCATCATCATAGATTGTTATCAAGTCATGGAGGGGGTTTGGTGCACTTTCTCTCCTTGATATTATTACTATCTCTGGCTGATCTGAAACATTCCCTGGTGATTCGACCTATGGCGTTGTAACTTCATGGTTATCTAACCCAACAATTTCGTAAATTTGTATTAGCTCAGGGCCGCTTGGACCTACCTGGATTTCATATGGGTTCTCGATAGAGGCCCTTGTCATTCCTACGAGGTTCGAGTCATCCTGAAACTGATCATTTACTCAATGTGCATGTTCTATCATGAGAAATCCCCTTTCTTGTGCATTTGGTTTCATAGGAAATCCCCTATTCTGCACCAGAGCCATCAGGGGAACCTTTGTTTCCTCGCTTTGATTTATTCCCTCGCTTTGAGGGCCTCTTGAGCCGACTATTCTATTTTCATCTCCCGTTCATCCATTCTCATGGCCTTGAACCTGTTCATTTTTGGGTCGGCCATCCTTACTACCACCTCGTCCCACTCCTGGGCATTTTCTGTGAAGACTTCATCTTCACAATTTTTGTGGGCATACGGCCAGTAGGATGACACTTGTGAAGCATGTTGCAAGACCACGCCCTTTGGATCATGCTTGCAGAATTTCCTGTCTGGAATATGAAATCGAGTTGGCTCAACCCTTCTTATTTGGCTTGAGTGGTATCCTTTACCAAGTAGAAACCTACATGGAAACCATAGGGTTTGAACGTCGGCTTCTTGTCCTTGACCAGGGTGGCATTGTATCCTTGCAATATGGTTTGATAGCATATGTATCCTACTACAATTCGGTCTGGGACATGAGCTGGTAGGAGATGTGGTGCTCTGGTGGCTCCGAACACCTTGATGTAGGTGTAGCACTCTTCCAAGTACCAGTGACCTACCTTAGATATCATTTTCTTGGCCACAACCGATAGTCTCAGGAATTCCTTCTTAAAAAGAATAAAATAAATCCACACAATGAATTCATCATAGATGAGGGAGTAAGACTTTGTATACATATTCTCCCATAGCACGCTGAAGTAGACATGGATTGGTAGCTCTGCAACATGCCAGCTCAGATTCATGGCGGCGAAGATGTTTCTGGCGCACATGACATCGAGAAAGTATGAATCCATGTAGAAAGTTGGTGTCTCTCCTTCCTTTGGCGTCTGAGCCTATTGTATAGAAATGTTCAATTGTTTATAAAACTTTTCTCCCTAGTTGAAATCGCTCCCGGATATTTCCACTGTGTACGCCAAGGGCATCCACGCCTCTGAAAATATGGAGCGGTACTTCTCTCCATATAATCGACAGATGAGATCCATCAAATATATGTATGGATCCCTTAAGTTGGTCATCCCGTACCAGCTAGTGCTTTGGTTGGTGAACTTATTTTCTTCCCTCCACCATGAGGCCATTGTCTAGTTGGTGTTGTGGCATTCATAGAACTTCACGATGAAATCTGTATTTAGACGCTCCTCAGCGTCTCTGAGTTTGTAGTATTTCTGAACTTCTACCAGAAGGAACACTCTGACACACCCACCATTGTCATTTTTGATTAAAAAAATTTGTGTGGTCAATGAGCCACTTCAGGACTTCTATACAGGGAAAAACGGGGGTTTTGCTTGCCACCATATGTAGGTACGACCGTCGGATGTTCAGGAACACATCGTCGTCAAGCGCTCTTACATATGGATCATTGTGTGGGATATATTCTGGGTATTCCTCCCAACTGATATTGTTAAAGATTTCTCCCCAACATGGGAGTTCCATCTTGGACCTTGTGCTTGCCTCTATATCTCCAAAGGTTGGGGGTTGGATGAAAACCTTCTTCATTGTTGTATTAATGATAGGTTTTGGCCTCAGAGTGTATTCTAATTTTTTTGCAGCCCCTGGAGAGGAGCCTTCACCTACCTCTGGTTCTTTCAACTTCGGTGCCCTCGTCAATTGCCCGGTGGTTGTATTTATTAGCGACATTGTTCCTGTAACTAAAATAAACTTTCATAGATTGTGTAAAACAAAAACTGGATAAAAACATATGAATTATATCCAACAAATTTACAGACTAGAATACATACCTATGAAGCTTGTTAAAATCTGGTTGTTTTGACAATCACGGGATCGATACATCTTTTGAGTCGCTCGTCTTGCTCCTTCGGATGCTCAGGAATCCTCTTATACGCAAAATGATTTCGTTTACAATGGATCAAGAGAATTTAAACAGGGAAGAACTTATCATGTCACATCAACCATTCATTTCAGGTCATGAGTGAAATTTTAACAAATTTGTCGCCAAATCTCTATAACTTAAATTCATCGTGGGTTGATGACAGAGGCGCGGGGGGTTATGTGGTCTATCGATGAATTTAAACGGTTGTTTTGATTGGCGTACAAGGTAGCAAATAATTCAGGATTTGGTATTAATTATCTCCTTAAATGCTCAAAATCTGATTATATCTAATGGTAAAACGTCCCATCGTGTCGCTCTCTCAGTGGGTGGATTGGGGATGTGCTATGAAGGTTTTCGTTGATGTTCTTTCTGAAAAAATATCCGACATCGATCAATCTTAGCGTGCAATGTTGTTGTGGAAAAGCTAACTCAGAGGTGCGAATCAGACTCAACGAACCAAGAATGATTCGGGTAAAACTAGACCATACGGTTCTCCAATCTGGTAAAGACACATGGCGTTGAAGACCAATGACCTAATTCACGTGTATTAATCGAAGTTGGGAATTTCCTTAAGTTATTTATTCTAAAACAACCTTAACTTGCCAATGTCAAAAAAATATCCAGGGTCGGCGATCTGCGATAAACCTATCAAGTGCTTCCTTCGGATTAGCTCCCTTGAAAAAGTCCCGATGTCGAAAATGCATCGGGAATCGGCGATCAGAAGTAACTTTTAGCGTGGTTAGAATTTTTGTTGCGATCATTTTAGGCTCTTCTTGATTCCAATAAGCATGTCAAGCATTGACTATCAGTGATATCTTTTCTCTCTTTGTTAACGTCTATCCCCCTCGTCTTTTACCGATGCCGAAAGGGAATCGGATGTGGGAGATATACTTATGCAATACTTTATGCAAAACAAAAAATTCCTTTTTTTGATGTCGATGGAGATCAGTGCTCGGTGACCGAGGTTTTATGAGTGGTTCTTTTCCTTCTTTGAATTCCTTCTGACACCGAATCTGAGAGCGTCGAGTGAAGTGTTTCGGCTGTCGATTCTTTGTTCAGGTGTTAAGGGATTTTAAGTGATAGGATTTCATAAGTTAAAAAAAAATTGAATAGGTGATGAGAGTCATGAGAATAATAAAAGACAAAACATTTCTCGAAATGAAGTCGAATTAGATAGTGCAAAAGATCAAGTGGTACCCAAAAAAGAAAAAAATGACAGAGGCTTTTTAGGGTGTGTTGAGTGCTCAACATAAATCTCCCATTCAAGGCTCCAAACAATGTTGAAAAGGGAAACACATGTATGAGGGTATTCAACTATGATCTAGAATAATGGATCAAATGAATCTCCATGAGGCAATGATGACTTGAATTCAAGCATGGGAGAAACGATGGGGTCAAGGAGAAATAATGAAAGTCCCTACACAATCTGAGACAACCCATCAATAAGGTAAATGAGGGCTAAGGGTGATAAGGCCTATAAACCAACCTACAGAGTGGATGAGTTGATGTCGATAGGGGAAGATTCATTTGAAGGGATGGAGGAACCCCTAGAAACCAAAAGAAGGTGTGAAAGTAAGTGGASAAAGGTAATTGAATAACATTGTGACATGGGTAGACAAGTTGGCCAATGAATATGGGACCTATGAATTCCCTTGAATGGAGCATAAAMAATATGSTGACTTATCCTAGTAGGGTAGCTTGAGTGGTTGAGAGTCATGAATATCACATAGGAAGCCCTAGGTTCAAGTCCCAAGGCTAGTTGTCTTTTCCTAAGTGGGCCTCACTCAATGTCTCTATTGAGTTAGGTGTTAAAACCATGTCGATTTGGTTTACCCTATGTGCCATACTCAAAATTAGGGAAAGTTCCTAGGGGTTTTCCTAGGGATTTAAATTCCAAGAAAAAAAAATAGGGTAATTTGGGGAGAACCTTTTGAGTACATAAATACTTGGTGATGGATAATCAGGAGATTAGGAAGGACAAACTAACTGTAAAATAAGTTGAGGGCCTAGGATGGTAAGTTAGGGTGACAATGAATGTATTAGGGTGAAAATGAATGTAGGAGTCATTAATGATGGTACGATAATTGCATGGGGAACTAGGATGAGACAAACCTAAGACACCATAGTGATGATATCAACTAACAAGAACTGACTACAAAGGTGATTGGTGAGGATTCTCCATTTATGGGTGAAACAGATTGTTTACATAGTAATATAAAGACACAAGGTTGAAAATATGAAAGTAGATAAGTGGTCATGATTCAAATCTTAGGGGGGCATAGAGTCTAAGTTTGTCATCCAGGTGGATATTGGTGGCCACCCACCTATTCTATCTGGCTCCTCGTGTCCATTTTTGTTCAGCACGTTCTTTTGTACTACTTTGTAATTGTGGGTTCTACACTTCTGGGGATTTTTGAAGCCCCACACATCCTCCAGGTGGATACGAGTGATCTCTCGCCTAATCCAACTAGCTTATTTTGTATTTTTTCATGTCAACACATCTTGTTGTACTTCTGGGGCTGTTTTGGGCCCCTAAACATTGTTTTTTTGGATCACCACAGTCAAACTGTAGACCGAGTTAGACTTTGACGACATAATGTGTAGTTCTATGAAAGACCTTTCCAATGGGATATAACGTGCTTAAAATGGAGGTTGTATGCAAAAGTTATGACCCTAGGAAGTTGAGGTACCAAATTACACCAACTTACCGATAGGGCCCATATGAATTTTGTGTTTCACCTTCTAGGGTTTTTTAATTCACGAGTAATATGAAAAGGGCCTATGGAGCCTCATTGTAATTGATTCTGATAATAAATATGCCCGAAGCAACCACATATCTTCTCAGAGATAGCTACCACCATTCGTGCAAGTTCCATTTCTGCAGTTTTACAATTTCAGCCTATTTTATTATTTAATAGAAGATATTGTTCACTGGATATTTGTGTTATTCTTCCTATCTCTGTGTTTATTGTATTCAGTATGTTAATCAATTAGTTCCACACCTAAATCCAGATTAGTGGTATTAGAGCGGTCTTCTCTTCATTTATTTTTCTTTGTGCATGTCCCTGACAAGGTCTGGGTACAAGAAGTTGGGACTCGAACCAATCGAGCCATTACCAGATGGGCCGCGCTGAGACCAAAAAAAACCCATGGGAGATGAAAATAAATATGATGGAGTAGGATATCCTATTAAAATTTTGCTCGAGGAATCCCTCGCGTGACAAACGAAATGATGGACAACTTCGCACAGATCCTTTAACGGTTGCCCACAGGAGAAGCATATTCATCAAGCGGCCATGCAACCCCCTTTAAGGTACAGGTTAATTTTGATATTCCATTATTTGAAGGACTGATAGAGGATGTTGTAGATAAATGATTGAATCTACTCGAAGGATATTTTTTGGTCCACAATTTTTCCGATAGGGAAAAGATCACTTTTTCACTCCTCAAGGTCGTTCCCCATGTTAAAGACTAGTGGGATACTTACTCTGAGCAAAGGGCCGTGGAGGAATTTTCAATTTTTTTGGTGGCCCCTACATGGGATTCCTTCCGAGATGCCATTAAATAAAAGTACTACCCTATTGGAAGCTACGAGGACCAGTACACCAAATGGACCACCCTATGTCAAGAAAGGGACCAGACAATACCAGACTTCACCAATATTTTCCATACCCTACCCACCAAATTGGGTATCAAATATTTAGAGCATCATCTAGTGCTCAAATACCGTGTCTTTTTGCATAGATACATTCAAACAGAAATGGAGTTCCTGGACATCGCCTCATTGGGCATGGATTATAGATACGATGTCAAGATCGAGCATAAATTTAACCAGATACGGCGAGAGTTTGGATATGCAAACCCCTCATAGTCGAAGCAGGGAAAAGGAAACCCCAACCCACATAGCAAGGGACCAAGTTGAGATGGCCACCCTTAGGACAATCTATCCAAGCTACAACACAAGAAGGGAAACAAGAAGACAAAGAAGGAAACGGGAAAATGGTGTGAGTACCATAAAATTCCTTGGCACAACACTGATGAATGTCACTCCAAGAAGTCCCTTGTGGTCGAGATGAAGTCTTCTGAATCAGAGGATGATTCTGATTCCGAGTCAAATCCTGAAGGAGGGAAGCAAATTATCAATGTTGAACCCAGTGCCATGATCTCTACCACCAAAGTACGACCAAGCGAACCACAAGAACCAGAGGAAGGGGAACGCCTCTTTCACTCACAGATGTGGGTCAAGGGGGCTTTGATTCATTTCATTGTCGACAATGGTATTCAAAAGAAAATGATTTCAACATAGGTCATCAAGTGGTTGGAACTACCAATGACAGCGCACCCTCATCCCTACACCATCAGCTGGCTTCGTCAAGGAAGAGATCTCCGTTTCAGCCAACAATGTCGTCTTCCCTACGACATCAAGCCTTTAAAACATGAGGTACTGTGTGATATTTCTCCTGTTGAAGTTTGTGATGTTCTTTTAGGAAAACCATATTTGTGGAAGCATAATGATGTCTATGAGTATAGACCCCGAAGTGTTATTATTACTTTGGGTAGACAATTGTACAGGATCCCAAAGGTGGCATCGCCTACTAATATTTCTTTAATCTCTGTTAAGAAATGCAGTAAGTTCATTTAACAGACCAGGAATTTCATCTTCTTTGTGATCCGTTCTCACAGTAAGCATAAGGTCACAACCACATCCATGGCCTCTACACAATGCCTCTCTTTGCAGCAAAAGTAAGTGGATGAGATCATGGAAGAATATAAAGACATATTTGCCTCACCTACAAGGGTACCGAAACACTACCAAATCAAGCATCCAATTGATCTGACCCCTGATGCACCTCTACCTAATGGACCAGTTTATCGATTCTCACTGATGGAGAATGAAAAAATTAAGCTTCATATCAAAGATAATTTTCAAAAGGGGCACATTAGACCCAACTCCTCCACTTGCGGAAGTCTGATCGTACTGGTACAGAAAAAGGACGAGACTTGGTGACTCTACATTGATTACAGATCCTTAAACAAAATCACACTTAGGAACCGCTACCTCATTCCCAGTATTGATGACCTTCTTGACCAACTCAAGGGGGGAAATTTCTTCAGCAAGATTGACTCGAAGTCTAGCTACCACCAGGTTCCCATCGAACCAACTGATTTCTGGAAGACAACCTTCAAGTCTAAAGGTCTCTACGAATGGCTAGTCATGCCCTTTGGATTAACAAATGCGCCGACCACTTTCATGAGGTTGATGGATGGTGTATTGAGACCCTTCACCAACTCCTTTGTGGTATTATATTTGGATGATATCCTCATCTTCAGCAGAATGTGGGAGGAGCACATGCGGAATATTCAACAGGTTTTGAGCACTCTGCGGCAACACAAGCTTTATGCCAACTTGGGAAAATGTTCTTTTGGCATGAACAGGGTCCAATACCTGGGATATATTGTTTATGAGCATGGGGTACATGTTTATCCAGCTAAGATCCAATTCATCCGTGACTGGCCAGCCCCAACCACACTGATATGGATTTAGGAGCGAAACAAACTGATTAACAGACTGAATACAATAAACATAGAGAATAACACAAATATCCAGTGAACAATATCTTCTATTAAATCATGAAATAGGTTGAAACTGTAAAACTGCAGAACTAAAACTTGCTCGAATGGTGGTAGTTATCTATGAGAAGAGATGTGGCTGCTACGCGCATCCATTTGAGAAGAATTGATTACAATGAAGCTCTAGAGACCCTTTTCATATTACTCATGAATGCCAAAACCCTAGACATCTAGAAACCTAACCCTAGAAGGTGAAACACCAAAATTCATGTGGTCCCTATGGGTAAGTTGGTGTAATTTGGTGCCTCAACTTCCTACAGTTGTAATTTTTGCATACAACCTCCATTTTAGGCGCGTGATAGCCCGTTGGAAAGTTCTTCCAGAGAAATACACATTTCACTATCAAACTTAGACTCAGTCTACAGTTTGACTGTGGAGATCCAAAAAAACAATGTTTAGGGCCCCAAAACGACCCCAAAAGTACAACAAGATGTTCTAACATGAAAAAATACATAATAAGCCCGTTGGATTAGGTGAGAGGCCACCCGTATCCATATGGAGGATGTGTGGGGCTTCAGACAACCCCAGAAGTGTAGAACCCACAATTACAAAGTCGTACAGAAGAACATGTTGAATAAAAATGAACACGAGGAGCTAGTTGGAATAGGTGGGTGACCACCAATAATATGTCTGGTTTGTCGTACACCAAGTACAGAAATAATTGTGTGCTTATGGTCATTGATCAGTTTTTGAAGATGGCCATCCTCACAGCCTGTAAGAATAATTTCACAACAACATATACTTCCCAACTCTTCTTCGAATGAGTTTGGGTCCACTTTGGGATACCACAGACCATCATCTATGACTGAGACAACAAGTTCCTCATCACCTTTTGGTCGAGTCTCTGGTCTCTGTTGGACACCAAGATCACAAAATCCTCTACTTTCCATCCCCAAATAGATGGCCAAACATAGTTCATCAATCAAATGATTGTGCACATCCTGCTCATGTACAATTCTATGCATCCGCATACATGGGATGAGAGTCTCCCATATTTCCAACATAGTTACAATAGGGCTCTCGATAGTTCCATCAGCCATAGCCCATTTTAGGTGGGTCTGGGATTCCAACCCTTGGGACCCATTGATGTTACACTTCCTCTTGCCACCGTATAGACCAAATCTTCCCATGATCAGTTTGCGATCGACAAAGCCACAAGATTCATTGAGCGTATTCAACACATCCGCCAACAGGTCCAGGGGATTTTGCATAAATCCAATGCTAAGTACAAGAAGTGCCATGATCAAAATAGTGTACCACACCAGTTTCAGGTTGGCAACAAAATCTGGTTACATTTGCAGAAGGAGTGTCTCACCGGGCCCCATTGGAAGCTTCTCCCACTTCGTTATGGGCCTTACATTATCACCAATGCTGTGGGTAGAAATTATTTTGAGCTTAACACTCCACCCTTCCTTGGTCTGCATCCAGTATTCAATGTGGACCTCCTTCGACCATATTTTCCACCGTTATTGGACACCTATGAGATCGCAGAACAACTGACACCAACAGAGCTCAACCCTAACTATATGGAACAAGCATCCATCGATTAGATAGTGGAAACACAGATCAAGGGAACTCACCAACAACAGATCCAGCTTTATCGGGTTGTCAAGGCTGAGAAAATCCTACACCAAGGAAAGTGGCTCACCTGGGGCCAAATCCAATAGAATTTTCCTCACCTAATGGGGGAACTCAACGCAATGGATACCATTGCTTCCTAAGGGGGATGATTGATCTAGGTGGATATTGGTGGCCACCCACCTATTCCAATTGGCTCCTTGTGTCTGTTTTTGTTCAACACATTATTCTGTACTTCTTTGTAATTGTGGGTTCTACACTTCTTGGGATGTCTAAATCCCCACGCATCCTCCAGGTGGATACATGTGGCCTCTCTCCTTAGCCAACTGACTTATTTTGTATGTTTTCATGTCATCACATCTTGTTGTACTTCTGGGGCCGTTTTGGGGCCCTAAATGTATTTTTTGGATCTCCACAGTCAAACTGTAGATGAAGTTAGAGTTTGATGTCGGAATGTGTATTTCTCTGAAATACCTTTCCAATGGGCTATCATGCGCCTAAAATGGAGGTTGTATGCAAACGTTATGACCCTAGTAAGTTGAGGTACCAAATTACACCAACTTACCCATAGGGCCCACATGACTTTTAGCATTTCACCTTCTAGGGTTAGGTTTTTGGATGTTTAGGGTTTTGGAATTCATGAGTAATATGAAAAGGGCCTTTGGAGCCTGATTGTAATCTATTCTACTCAAACGGATGTGCGTATCAACCACATCTCTTCTCATAGATAGCTACCACCATTCGAGCAAGTTTCAGTTCTGTAGTTTTACAGTTTCAACCTATTTCATTATTTAATAGAAGATATTGTTCACTGGATATTTGTGTTATTCTTCCTATCTCTATGTTTATTGTATTCAGTCTTGTTGGTGCGTAAATATGTTCAATATATATCTCACACTCATTTAAATGTCAATCCGGGATTCGTAATCGAAAGAGTCATTACACCATATGTGCCGAGAACAAGTAACCTATCTAAGTCTGTTGCATATAGGAAATAATGAATAACATAAAAGTTCCATTTCTAAGATCTCTAAACACTTCAAAGTATATTCTGAACCTAAAAGAGAAAACTGATAATGAAACCTAGGCAAACATTCAATCAAAGAAATGCTATCTCAGAGAAACAAGTATGTTCATGTTAGGCAATTGTATTGAAAAGATGAAATTTAAGAAGCTTGTTTCCTGTAGCTATTAAAGCAATCAATTCCAACCATTCTGGAAACAAAAGATAACCTCAATCTCATGTAACTCAATCAAACCAACATGAGGGAAATTCAGTATAACTGAAAGACTTTATTATAGCACATGAAGATGAAAGAAAAAGTCTCATGTTCCCTTGTGATACTACAATCATAAACTTAAAATATCAGTTTCACACTTCAAATTATGAGATAGCTATCTTCAACATCTGAGAATAAAATGTCTATTCGATATAACACTTGTTGTTACACACCAATCCAAAATAATTAACTCGATGCTCAATCCTGAGAATGACTTAAAGATTAATCACATACACGCTACTGTAAACTATCCACACAAACACAGAGAACATATACAATGAGGTTTACCTTAGTTGGGGTAGTGGGCCCTTTCTGAACCAACAAGGAACCTCTTAAGGAGTTAACAGACTAAAACTTTCACTCACATCCAAGAATTGACATGAAATATATTTTGTATTAATTCAGTTGGTAAATTGGATCAACGGTCTTTTACTTCATACATCACGATGACAAGTACTGTCTGATTCTTAAGATATATTTTTTACATTACTCTCTACACAACATCCCTTATATAAGGTAAGCCGATACTACCAATATTTATGGATAAACATTAAACAGTTCGGGAAATTCCATAATTAAGATTTACATCGAATTTTGAGGAGTCGACTCCATCCTCATGACACAAAGTGCATGAGAAATGGAGTCTCTTGCAAATGGAAAACTGATTTAGACGCTTCTATCCAACTGTCTTCTCGAAATCTTCACCATTATCCCAGTCCAACTAATACATTCTGGAAATAGAGGTTTTGGTACCGGATTGCACACAGTCGCGAGTCTAGTACAGTAATAGAACAGAGCAAGGAGTACTGGAATAGCGCACACCTTGGTACCAGAATGGAGTTGGTACCGGATCAAAACTGTCTTGGGTACCGGAATGGATTCAGTACCAGATTACATGGTGTCTGGTAGTGCCGGATAGACTGCTTCATAAATCAAATTATTAGAACTATACAAAATAAAACACTTTCAATCAAATTAATTAAAGAAAGTTAAACAAACATGCTTTAAATCACCAATTACCTCTTGTAGACATGACATAGCTATTAGACATGTGTTTTAGGAGGAAATAGTCCAGTGTAGGTTTATAACAGAGGCAAAAAGGATTATATATAGGGTAATATAGGGTATTATCTTATGTCAAAATGGAGACTCAACATTTCCCCCATGCTGAAGATGTTGCATGTCCTCATGCAACGTTACCAAAAACTGATACCCAAAAACTTTCTGCACAATTGGACCCTCTGCTGTCATTCCTCAGATTGCAAAATGTTAACACCAAAAGCTTCACTCTTTAATTCCTTCTTGATCACCCAAGTGTAATGGACCAATCGCAATACTTTGTTAAGTTTGGCAGAGACCTCCGCATGTTGCTCCTTCAATTCTGCATTATCTACCTTGATATGCCTATCCAATATTTGGTATTCTTCAATTTCTTGTTTCAATCTTTCAATTTCCATGAATAATGTTTGTTCATTCAGGGACTGGTCTGGACTTGGTGTGAGTACTTCCTTGGCCACCATCTCTTGAGCCTCTTTTTATTTACTCAGACTCCTCAGAGCCTTTATTATCATCTTTCCTCTGCTCAAAGATTTTCCTGGACTCGGTGTGAATGCTTCCTGAGTTACCACCTCTCGAGCTTCTTCTCCTTTCCTCAAATCCATCAAAGCCTCTGTTACCAACCCTTTTGTCTCACTTATTTTTACCAGTCCTTCTGTTTCGCTTGTGATAGCTCCCCAACCACTCTCTTTGTCTAGAGAACTTGGAATATCCATAGGTTCTTTTTTAGGAGAAGGTATGTTTGGAATTGTCTCATGTTTATCCATACTTCTGGTGGTCCTGCGTATGGGTGGCGAGGCTTTCTTAGACTTGCTGACAGGGGTAGGAGTTTCTTCAAACAGTTTCCTTTTCTTTGATTTACTAATAGGGACAGGTCTGGACACCTATACTTCCTGTGTTTACTGGACCTTTATCTTGCGGGCTTGAACTGTAACTTTTGGGGTTTTCTTTTGCTAGAAAACTCGTATTCCTAACCTAGAATATTGAGGCATGGATTCTAGAACTTGTACCTCCTTTCATTATAGTTTCTTTCTATTTTTACTTGTCACCTTAGCAGTCTCCTTCGAGCCACCAACCGAGCTTTGGGAAGGCCGAGCAACTTCAAAAATACTCTTCAATTGCTTAGGGGATTTTGGAGGGGGTTTTATAGTTGGTTCTAGCGAAATATCTTGTTGATCTGTCTCCCCCTTATTTTGTTTCTTATTCTATGATCGTTGGTCTTTAGGGCGTAGGAATGAGCTAGACGCTTCTGTTGGTGCAAACTTTTTCTTTCTTTGTAACTGAAAGTCAGGGGTCTTCTCTATTTGACTGGCTAGTTCTGATGGCATTTCTACAATAGTTTCGGGAATGCTATCTGATTGACCACATGGTTCTAAACCCTCTTTTCATCTTTTACCCCTTTGAACCGAGGTAGGACTTACTCTCTGGAATTGAATGGTTGCCTTATTTCTTGGTATAACAGGCTCTCCCACGACAGACTTTTCTGTCATTGATTTCTCAAGGGGATGAGATGAGTTGGGCGTAGCAGTGTCTTCTTTACCTCCTGATGCCATGTCTTTCTTTTCTTTTCTGCTTGAGCCTTCACTGTGTGTCCTTGCCTACTGTGTCTCAACTGACTTGGATTTCTCTTGAGCAAAGCTCTGTTGGAGCAACTGCTTCCAACTACCCCCTTGTGTTTTTAGAGCATGAACAACCATAAGTTTGATTAAATCATGATGATGAAGACTAGTCTCAGGTTTCTTAGAAACTGACCTTACCCCTCTTGCCATTTTCTTTAAACTCATCCATAAAAATAGGGAATATTTATCTGTGGTCCTCCCTCAAAATGTGACAAAAATTTAAATGATAAATGAAGGTCACGACATACCTTCCCTCACAGGTGAGGAATTTCTGTAGACTTATAAGCATTGTCCAGTATTTTTCTTTGATATAGCTCCGAGGGACGCCCTTGGTCCAATCGGGGTCGTGATGTTCTGGTTTGAGGAATTGTTGACAGAGATTTTTTTCCACGATTACTCTTTTGAAGTATATTTATCTATCCATCGAGAGACTCGTAGCCTCTGCTATAGTGGCCTCTGTAATTTTTAACTTCACCTCCCCAAACTGCACATTCTCTCCATCATATGTCTACGCGAAGTTGAGAGAAATTCCCTCATGATGACCCTTAAATTTCTCCAATAATGGCACCCACCCTGTCTTTTCATATTTTTTCTTGCAAGCCTGATATTCTGTTGTTTCTTTGTATATTTGAAATATTGGCTCATGCCTGTCGACCCCCATGCTATTTTAAGCAATTTTCTTAGGTGGATAAGGCACAGACCGAGGGTTGAGTACCAGATGATAGAGTATCGATTAGGAGGGACCTACAAGGGATACGAAGGCATAGGGTGTCTGTAGATAGTGTGACAACAAGGGTAAATAATGCTCATATGGATGGTGGAGCCATCCAGAGGAGCATTTATGAATGGAAGTGTAGATTACAACGGTCATGTCGATACTCATGATGATATGGTAAGGTAAGTCGGATCTACTAACGGTTTCCAGATTCGTGGGAAGCTTGGGGGCGGACGATATTCACAAAAGGAGGTGGCCGTCATGGTTCGGACTTGTGTATATGAAATTGACTGGGATCATTACTTGATATGCTGATATTCGTGGTTCACATCGTCTCATATGGTACGACAACTAATCATGGGGTTTATGTGTCAGATAGACAGAGGGAGTTTGATCCAATAAAAGACATCGTGATTTTGCATTCTTGATGTTTTGTAGGACACTTCCTTCTTACGGAGGTGAGGTCTAAGATTTCTACAGAGATTTGTGACAAAACAGGGTACGTCATGATCCAAGAGCAATCAGATTTTCTAAACGCATATTTAGTCTAATTCCTTTAAATAATACGAAAAATAGAGTGTTGAATATGCATGTCCTTGTGCTAATAATTTGACAGCGACTTGGAAACATGATGAAGAGTTACCCATCATGTTCTTACCAGTACTAGATCATCTAAGTACTGGATCACCTATGTGTAGAATTTGTTGTTGATACAGGATCACCTGAGTGCCGGATCACTTGTGTGTAGAATTTGCAGTTGATACAGGATCGCGTACCGGATTACCTGTGTGTAAAATTTGCAGTTGGTACAGGATCATCTAAGTACCGGATCACATGTGTGTAAAATTTGTAGTTGGTATCGAAATAGTGCAATGCCCCTTCTTTTATACTGGATAGGATCCGATACCGGATAGACACAACGAGATGATTTGGTGTCCCTTCATTGATGCGAGATAAGCACCCAAAAGTGAACTTTCTTGAGCTTAAAAATCTTGACACTGATTCTGGTGACAATAATTTATAGAAATAACTGGTGTTCTATGGTCAAAATTTGTCTGAAAAACCATGCAGTCGCCAAAGTTTATAGAGGAATAATACAGGAAAGCTTTGTAACATGAGGGTACTCTATAATGATCAGTAACTGAGATGACATAGCTCCTTTTCTTCTAGAACCAAGGTGACCGCACTTTTGCTGGCATTTCGTCTTTTATTACAACACAATAATAATCCTAACTACTACTTTTCTGTGGATTTTTATCGAGCCTAGATTAGTTAATGCTCGTCAGTATTTTCAATTTTATAGAGTCTGGAAAACTTAAAGGAAACTCTCTATACTGTCACGTGGATTTTTGTCGAGCCCGGGCTAGTTCCTACTTGCTGGTGTTTTCAATTTTAAAGAGTCTGAAAAACTTAAAGAAGACTCTCTATACTGTCCCGCAGATTTTTTTCGAGCCCGGGCTAGTTCCTGCTCGCTGGTGTTTTCAATTTTAAAGAGTCTGAAAAACTTAAAGAAGACTATTTCTGGTAGTTGTCCTCCTTATTTGTTTATCTACATGGGAACACCACCAATTCTCTTTTGTCTTTGTTAGTTAAAAATAAAGAAAAACTTCATCTCATGACACACCTATGTACAGAAAAAGAATTTATACAATTTGAACTTACTATGGTAGGTCAGCAGGAGGGAAATCCCTCTTGCTTACCAGTTGTATTTCGGCAGTCTGAAGAACATTTTTGACAAAATCCTCTTTTGACAGAGGTTTGTGATAAACCTTCAGTCGATGTTCATTTACAACAAGGTAATTCTACTTTTCATCAATAGTCTTTATCATTACTGCACCATTGTCATATACTGTATCAACCTCATAGGGCCCCATCCATCTGGTAGATAGTTTGCCTTTGAAATTTTTAAATCTACTATCATATAGGAGGGCCCAATCACCTAGCTAGAAGGACTTCTGTTTAATGTACTTTTCGTGCCATTTGGTCCTTTGTTCTTGTATCAGGGTGGTTCTTTGTAGAGCATCTTGTATTATCTCATCAAGCTTGTTTAATTGTAATAGCCTCTATTTTTGAGCTTCATCCAGGTCCATTCCTAATTGCATTATAGTTCTTAAGGTCTTTACCTGAAACTCTATGGGAAGTAGTACCTGCTTCCCATATACCAACTCATACGGTGTATGGCCTGTTGTATTTCTCTAGGCTATCCTATAGGCCCACAAGGCCTCAGGAAAACTATTAGCCCAGTCTTTGTGATGCAGCTGAATAGTCTTAGTGAGGATGGCCTCTATCACTTTGTTGGTCGATTCTACTTGGCCATTGGCTTGGGGGTGATAGGGTGAGGACTTTCTGTGTCTGATCTTGTATTGTTCAGTAAGGGCCTTAACCAAATTTGAGGTGAATTGTGTTCCTTGATCAGTGACTATCTCTTGAGGTACCCCGAAACGAGTGAAAATTTCCTCAAAGAGAAAATCTACAACAGATTGTTCATTGGCTGAGTACAGGGCCTTGGCTTCTACCCATTTTGTTACATATTCTATGCAAACTAATATGTACTTTTTCTTCTGGGACATGGGATTGATAGGTCCTACAAAATATAAGGCCCATTTTTCAAAGGGTTCGATTACTAATTGGGCTTGGAGTGGCATTTCATCGACTGATGTAGGTCTTCCCATTCTTTGGCAATCATCGCAGTTGGCCATGTATTTATTTGCATCTTTAAAAATGGTCAACCAATAATAGTTGGATTGTAAGATTTTGTAAGCTGTCCTTTTGTCATCAAAGTGGCCACCACATGGGCCATCATGGCAGGCTCTGAAGATATCCCGCATTTCATCTTCCCGGACACATCTTCTGATTACCAAATCAGGTCCCGTTCGGTATAAGGTATCTTCATGCCACATATAATTGGCACTTAGCTAGATGATTCTCTGTTTTTCTCTGGATGTCATTCCTTGAGGAAGCTTGCGAATTACCAAATAGTTGGCTACGTCTGCATACCAAGGGGTGAAAGTAGAAATGGAAAATAAATTCTCATCCGAAAAATCATCATCTACTGGAGTATTGTCACCTATATGGATAAGCCTAGACAGAAAATCAGCAACCAAGTTTTCTCTTCTAGGACTATCTATAATAGTGATATTAAATTCTTGTAGTAACAAGAGCCATCTAGTTACTCTAGCATTTGTAACCAGTTTATTCATTATAAATCTGATAGCTGAGTGATCTGTATGCACAAAAACTTCGTATCCTGTTATATAGTGTCTAAACTTGTTGATGGCATGTACTATTGATAAGAATTCTTTCTCTATGAAAGTATAGTTTGCTTGAGAAGGTGAGAGGTTCTTACTAACAAAGTAAATAGCATAGGGAATCTGCCCTTCCCTTTTTCCTAATACATCTCCCAAAGCGGTATCTGAGGCATCTGTACAGATATGGAAAGGAAGAGACCAGTTTGGTCCTTTCAAAGTAGGAGAACTTGAAAGTTTTGTTTTTAAGATTTCAAGGGAGATTTGGCATTGCTCATCCCAACATAATTCAACATCTTTCGTTAGTAGTTTGAAAAGGGGGGAAAATAGGTTTGTAAAATTTTGAATAAACCTCCTATAGTAGCCGGCATGCCCTAGGAAACTTTTGATTTCCTTTTGTGAACTAGGGATCTTAATTCGGGAAATAATGTCAATTTTGGCAGGGTCCACTCTTATTCCAGTACCGGAGATGTGGTGACCTAGAACGATTCCTTTAGTAAGAATCATTCTTGATTTGTCATGACTAAGTGAGAGGTTGGTCTCTTTGCATCTAACCAGTACCTTCTTCAAATTATCCAATGCCTGTTGGAAACCATTCCCATATACCGTGAAGTCATCCATGTAGACTTCCACACAATCATTGGTCAGATCGGAGAAAATAGCCAAGACAACCCTCTGAAAGGTAGCAAGGGCATTACATAACCCAAAGGGGAGAACCCTATAAGCATAGGTTCCCCAAGGGCAGGTGAATGTGGTCCTATCCTGGTCTTTTGGTGAAATTTGTATTTGGTTGTAGCCACTAAACCCATCCATAAAAGAAAAGTACCTCTTCCCAGATAAAGTATCCAAGACCTGATCTATGAAAGGTAAAGGGAAGTAGTCTCTATAGGTGGCCTTGTTTAGTTCTCGAAAGTCCGCACAAATCCTCCATTTCCCATTTTTATTGGGTACAATAACTAATGGGGAGACCCATTTGCTATCTGATATAGGGTAAATGAAATTGGCTTGTAGGAATTTTTGGAGTTCTTCCTTTACTATATCTTTCAAGGCTGGGTTCATTCTTCTCTGGGGCTGTCGAATAGGTCTGATTTGATCATTGGTGTAAATATGATGCATACATGTATCTGGGCGGATCCCATTCATGTCAGAGTAATCCCATGCAAACGCATCAGATTTCTCCTGAATCATTTGTACCAGCTTTTGTTGTTGATCTATTTATAGGATGGCATTGATATACAAGGACTTCCCAAGATTGATTTCTATAGCTTGGATAGTAGACTCCTTCCCTTCCTCTATTTGCGAAAGAGTGTCTATTGTAGAAGTGGAAGGGTGCCAAATTTCTTGAAATTCAGGGCTAAAGATGTGTGTGTAGTTGGGGAAAGATTTGGGATAGTCAATGCATGCCGAAGCAGCCAAGAATAGACTTAGGATTCGTTCTTCAGAGTGTTCTTGTACTCCTTTTACTTGTTCAAGTGTCAACAAGGGCTAGGTACATTCCTCCCATACAGATTCTCCAACTAGAGAGGGACTTCCGTGGCTGGTTGGGCGGGGGAAAAAATGATAAGTTTCTGACTTTAAGTGCCATTGGAAATTGTCATTTTTCCAAATTGACAACTGATGAATGCATCAGCAGTGGCCAACCAAGGTCGGCCTAGTACCACTCGGTGTCCTGTTTTGGTGGATTTGGGATGGATTACCAAGAAATCCATAGGGTATTCCCAAGAGGCCAATGTCACTTTTATATCATCTAAACTTCTTGTTGGGGTGGTGATTGATTTATCTACAAGCTCTAGCAAAGTTTGTGTAGGTCTTAAGTGATCTAGTTGCGGTGTTTTCATAGTGTTTACTAACATCACATTTATTGTTTCTCCTAGATCAATCAATGTGTTAGGCAAGGCAACACCATTGATTTCTATGGTTACCACTGGGTTCCCTGGATCACTATACTTGGAAGGCATTTATGTTATAAACTCGGATAATTGTCCTACCACCCATACAACAAGAGGTTCCTTCCTCCTTCTCCCTGACTTTTTAATGCAAAAGTCCCTTACAATTTTAGCATAGATAGGTATGTCTTTAATGGCCTGTAGTGATCTAAAAATGAAGAAGACTAGTATTCTTGAAAATATTTGCAAGTTTTATTTTATGTGTTAAAATGAAAATGGATCAACTTTGCAACACAAATTTTATATAAATTACTCATTCAA
>ML807537.1:0-12407 GCA_009831015.1 Picea engelmannii
TTGAAAATACAAAAATATTAGGCATTTTTCATTGCTTGGCATTTTGAACTTTTGAGTCTTTGTCATTAGCTTAGTGCATGTAAAGAAAGATTGCATTTTTACTTCAGAATTGCAAAGTTGAAATTGAAAGTTGCATTGTTTTAAGAATCATATCATTCATTGAAAATTGAAGTTAGGACTTTTCATTGTATTCATATTTACTTTACTTGTTGAGTCATAACATCATGAGTTTCACTACCATACCTTTTTGAGTAAACACGGCCATTAAAATTAACGCTATAATTTAAAATTGATCAGTCACAATTTTATTTCCTAGGGTGCACAAACTAGCTTAGGATTTAGTGCCTTGGAATAGGATTTTGTGAGTAAAATTCTCCAAGGCAATTAAATCAACATATGTTTCTAACAAAGGGATTGGAGAAATCCATTGTATAATCGGTAATATCAGGAGGCTCTACTTACACTGGATTTAATCATGAGTTGTGCGAGGTTGGTTGAAGGGATATCCCCCAGATTCCTTCTTAGCGTCATAGATATTTCTAGGGATCTATTCGTATCTGGGGATATTTTTAGTGCCCTTACCTCCGTGAGAGGCAGTGCTTTAAAGGGTTAGGGCTTTGCTACCCTACCCATATGATGGACCTGACTTACGACTGCTCACATGTGCATCGGTTATACATTGGTTGCTTAGTTGCTAGACTTAGGTGCCACATAGGTTACTTGCAGGGTTTATTCTGCAAATACCCTGGGTCAAATAAGGGTCGGACAACACACAGCCTTTATGGAGGATTACCTCTCTGGGGGGATCTGACCAACTAGTTGTTAAGCCCATGAGGGCCCTTATAATTGATTATGTTACCTATGATCTTTAGCAGGGAGTCGTAGGCCCCTCTTGGGCGAGACATACCTTATTTAGGGAGGGCAACCCCTTTCAACCACTTTACCCTGTTTGTGTGTATATTGACCGTTTGATTTTTGGTGTTCTCTTTGATTACTAGTTGGAATTAGGATTCATTTTTTGTATTTAGAGTCTTAAGTCATCGTGGAGTCAGACCAGCATCCTCGCCGGTCCCGTCTCTTGTTACAGTTACCACTGGATTTTGAGTCTTTGTCGTCTAAAAGGCATAGAGTTATTAGACATGGTACACACACCTCCACTTTTCAGACTTGTGATTCTACAAGGATGAGTATTGAACTAGGTCATCAAAAAACTAGGATCCCTTCGACTCCCACACCTACTATAGTTAGTGGAACCCCTTCGACTCCTAGAACCACAATGGTTGTAGTGCCGGATGCACCTATTATCATTGTTTCCCGTCCTATAGTTAATGCTCAACCTATTGCCTCGAACCCTTTTGGGTCTCTTGGTCACTCACCGGGATATAATGTTTAGTCCATCCCTATGGCCTCTAGTCCTTTTTCCTATGCTATGCCGAATTTTACTTCGTAGTTTTTGAAGGCCATCCCAGCTGTTGGCCCTAATGCTAGCATTGGACTTGTGGGAACTACACCTCCTTATACTCCATTCTTGTTTGGTGGTTCTCAGATCCCTCAAATGACTCCTAATGTGGGAGGTATTCCTTCTTTTAACCCCAGGTCTAATCTTCTTTCTTCTGGGTGGAGAAACCAACCTAGAGGAAAATCTTCTACTCAATTTCCATCCTATACCCTTACCTCCTCATTGTCAATTCCAACCAACATGTTTGGCATGACGAATCCACCTCTATCCTCCGGATTGACACCTGGAGGAGGTCAATTTCACGCTTTGGGAAACCCCCAACCCGGATCCACTCCGGCTAGGGGTAATTTTTATAACCCCCATCGAAATATTCCTACGGGAATGATTCCCAACCAACCTTTTATGAATCAAATTAGAAGAGGGTATTACAATCCTGGATAGGGCCATGGTTCTTACCAGAACCCTGGATGGACTACAATTCCTCAAACATAATCTTTCGAGGGAGCTTGGGGCCAAATGTCATAACCTCGTCTACCTTTTCTGGCCATGATTAATCTGCTAGATTTTTCTAAGTTGATGAATGACGTTGTGTCTCATGATCCTACATGTCCCCCCGTCCCCACCAAGCTTCCTTCAGACATTCTGAAATTTGAAGGTAAGAATGGAGAGGATCTCAGTGATCACGTCACCACCTTTCACCTATGTTTCTCTTCAAGTTCCCTTAATGATGATTCCATTTGGTTAATATTATTTCAACGCACCCTCATTGGGGTCGCTACAAAATGGTATATCGAGCTACCTAGGGAGCCATATGCGACCTTTAGTCAGATGGTGCTAGTCTTCCTTAACCACTTCCAATTTTCGGTCTGTTACGATGATGGCCTAGAAATTTTGTCAAAATTACGCCAGGACACAGCCACTCATATCTTGGATCATGTCCAGGAGTGGCATAAACATAAGAGATTGATTAATACCTCCATACCCCCAGAATTTATTTTAGAATGGCTCCCTAAGTCTTTGCAGCCTCCTATCTCAAAGGATGTTGCTACATCTGGGGTTACCAATGAGGAAGAAGCGATCTTCAAATCCCAACAGTTAGATCTTATATATGCTCAGTCTGGGATGTTATACCACATTCTTTCGGAGGCACCGTGGTCAACCTATGACCTTAGAAAAAATCATGGACCTCATGTTGATGGCATTGTATTCTCCGCCAATGTAAAATCCGTAGACTCGGTGACAAGCCATTTGAAAGAGTTGTCTCTAAACCAGTTTGCAAGAGGGCCATCTTCATCTGTGTCTTCCAATCCCACTCATTCAGCAGAAGTACATTATGTGAAATCATCGATCGACCCAAATGGTAACCAACGACCAGGCGAGAATAATAATCATAAGGGTGAGAAAAATAATAATAAACCCAAGGACAATGGTAATAATGAGAAGACGAATAATAATGTTGGAGAGGGAAAGAAAGAAAGGTGTAAGGTGAAATTTCCCTGTAAGATTTGTACAAACGATCACCTTACTCATTTATGCCCTAAACTTGTGGAAGTTGTGAGGCTATTATCTCTACTGCCCGATGTGCTGATGAATCCTTTCCCACATAACCAACACATGGCCTCGAGCTCCTCAAATTCCAGAAATGTGGCCGGTGGGAGTCAAAACCAGTTGTTGCAAGACAGTAACCGTTTGTGTATCAATATGGTCGATGCTAAAGTTCATGTAGCCACTCGATCTCGCAATTATATTTCCTCATAGGATATAACTGGTCTAGAATCTCCTCCTCCTCCTCCGGAGACAACTTTACAGATCGAAAAACCAAAGCCACTGCCTCGTATTCCAAAAGTAATACTCAAGCACTCTACCCATAATTCAAATGTTAGAGCCGCCCAGAATTACTCTATTGTTAAGGACCTGGGTCAAACCCTTTGTGCGATGTCAGCTCTTGAGGTACTCCAAGTGTGTCCTTCCTAGAGGAATGCATTGTTATCTGTGTTAGGAGCTCTAGAACCCAGTGGCTCAAAAGTTATCAAGTTTGACGTGACAGATGTGAAGCCTCGCTTGCCTTACCATGTGGCATTCCAAATCCATGTGGGGTACTCAAAGTATACCATCAAACATGTGGTTTTTGATGAAGGCGTTGCAACATGTGTGATGTCCCAGATCTGTTGGAAAGCTCTCAGTTCTCTTACTCTTTCTAAATCGTCGAACATGTTGACTACTTTTGATGGTCATTCCTTCCGCCCTCACGGTATTCTTCTTGCCTTTCCGGTCAAGTTGGGTGGGAAGATGGTAGAGGTGGAGGTTGAGGTGCCTCTTGATTATAACTTTTTACTAGGATGAAATTGGCCCTATGCTATGACTATTGTCGTATCGTCCGTCTTTTGTACTCCTTATTTTCCTCATGATGGGAAGATCGTGACGATCAACCAGTTATCCTTTGTGTATGCTAGTCCCAATGCATCTATTGTACCGTCGATCCCCGTGATCGAAAATTATCAGCTGAAAACTAAGAATATTGGTGTCGGAATGTATTCTTTACTTATGGGAACTTTCGACTTCATGGCATTGATTCACCATGTTTACGCCATGTCCAGTAGGCCCGTTTCGACAAAGAGGTCCATCTCTTTCTGCAATTCCTATTTTAATGATCCTTGGAACCTACCTTCCTCGACTTCGTCTTGTGAAGGTCAGTTGCATGTTGGAATGGCCATGCCAATATTGGCAGTAGATATTGTGTATCAATTTGTTCTTGACTCTTTCATCGATCCTGATCCTATTACCTCGTCGACGAACGAGGATGATCATGTTCTTAAGCCCGTGTGGGTCACTTCATTGTCTTGTTCACATGACTGGATCGATGAGAATTTTCCCTCATATGAAGCTATCATCAAAGCCATGAATGGTTCCAACAAAACTTGGGATGATATGCACCATCGCTCTTATTTTCTCCCAGAGCTTGAAAGAATCGAACAAGATGACTTTCAATCTACCTTGAGAGAGATAGTTGGTCACGTCATAGTTCCACTTGATACACAATATTTATGCTGAAGGAAATATGGTGCGTATATCTCCTACCATCACGATTGATATCTCTCATACCCCTGGAAATATTGAAAACGTACAAATCGGAGCAGATTGTTCGCCAGAAGAAATCTTGATCTACACCGAAAACTTCAAGAATTCTGAGATGTATTTTCTTGGTCATATGAAGAGATGCCAAGAATCGACCCATGTATTGTCAATAATGATATTAGAATGTATCTGTATGCTAAATCTGTTCGACAACATCTTAGATCTATTAATACCCGGAAGGCCCTTGCTATTAAGGCAGAGGTAGAGAAACTACTTAATGTTGGCTTTATCTACTCGGTTCCTTTGACTAAATAGGTATCCAACCATGTTCCTATGAATAAGAAGCAAGGAACCATCTGTTTATGCATGGAATTTCATGACTTGAACAAGGCATGTCCTAAAGATAACTTCCTGACACCTTTCATCATTCATATTCTTGACGAGTGTGCGAGAAGTGAAGTGTTTTATTTTATGGACAGATTTTCAGAGTATAACCAAATTCAAATTAAAATTGAGGATCAACACAAGACGGCATTCATTTTTCCTTGGGGTACTTTCGCATACCGAAATATGCCTTTTGACCTTAAAAATGTTGGAGAAACCTTCCAACACGCTATGACCTTCACATTCCATGATCTTAAGCATATAGTAAAATCTTACCTTGACGATCTTGTTGCTCTCTCTCGTAAAAGAGCAAATCACTCTACGCACCTTCGGCTAGTTTTTGAAAGATGTCATTACTATAGAATCCAATTGAACCCTCATAAGTGCATATTTTTCATTAGGTCCGGTCCTCTTTTGGGATTTCTAGTTTCTGAGACCAGGATCATGGTAGATCCATTAAATTTTGAGGAAATACTTTGATTGTCTCCCCTGCACACTATTCGACAACTTCAAGGTTTACAAGGAAAAGCTAAATTTTTATGTCGATTTATAGTAAACTATGACAATATCACTAAGGGTTTCATGTGTCTTTTGAAGAAGGACACCCCTTTTATATTGGATGAGTGAGCCCAGGAGTCCTTCGATGCTTTGAAGAAAGCCTTGGTATCAGCGCCTCTATTGAAGTCTCCTGACTACAATAAGGATTACTTTCTTTATATTTCCGCTTCTAAAGAGACGATTGGTATGTTTTTGGTTCAGTAGGATGATGAGCTCCACGAGCACGTCATCTACTATCTTAATCGAAACTTATTTGGTCCTGAGCTCAATTATTCTCACGTTGAAAAGCTATCTTTGGTTTTCGTTCACGCAGTCCAAAATTTACGCCATTATATATTGCTTTGCAAGACTACTGTGGTTGTCGATGTCAATCCATTTCAATAAGTCCTTACCAGGCGTATCATAGGGGGGAAATATAATAAATGGATTGTCATTTTACAAGAATTTGATCTCGATTTCGCTTCTTCTAAATCCAAGAAATCACTAGTCTTCGTGGAGTTAATATCCTACTTTCCATGATTGGATGAGGATGTTCTCCATGTTGATTCATTTGTGAATGGGAACATTTTCCTTGTCTCTTCGTCCAACCCCTGATATGGAGACATCCTTCTCTATCTTCAAACCTTGAAGTTCCCTCAACATCTCTCGCGAGATGACGGACAACGTGTACGATACAAAGCTAAGAAGTATATTATCATCGGTGACAATTTGTATCGTCAAGGAATAGACAATATCCTTCGTCGTTGTTTAACTCACGGGGAATCCAAGTCAATCCTAAACGATTGCCACAGTGGGGCTTGTGGTGGTCATCTATCTGGGCTTGCGACATCCCATAAAATTTTGCGAGCTAGTTATTTATGGCCATATATATTTAAAGATTGTGTTGAAGTGGTTAATAATTTTCACCCCTGTCAGGTGTTCACTCGGAAAATGTGCTCGCATCTAGCCCCTATTCACCTAGTCATTATCATCGGTCCCTTCACCAAGTGGGGGGTGGACTTCGTGGATTGAAACCCAACTTCGGTTGGGGGGCATCGACACATTATCGTGGTCATCGACTACTTTACTAAGTGGTTCAAGGCCAAGCCTACTATTAAATCCGATGGGAAGACTACAACCTTCTTTGTATTCAATCAAATTATCACCTAGTTCGGTATCCCGAGTGATATTGTCTTTGATCATGGCAGTCACTTTGTGAACGAAATGATGGAAGAGCTATCATCTAAGCTGGGGTTTAAACATGGTCATTCTTCCACTTACTACCCCCAGGAAAATGGACAGGTAGAGGTTGTCAACAAGTCTCTCAAGACCATTTTTCAAAAAAATTCAGCCAGAGTAAGTCTGACTAGCACATTATGCTATATCCCGCACTTTGGTCATACCGAAACTCGATTAAAACTACCACCGGATTTTCCCCTTTCCAGTTAGTACATAGTGTGGAGTCGATATTACCTATTGAATGTGAAATTCCTTCTCTTAAGTTGGTATTCGCGCTCCTACCTGACACTTTCGATCTCGAGTGACTCCTTGTACACCTAGAGAGTCTTTACGAGCAGCATCGAGACGCCTCTATGGCTATCGAGGTGAACAAAATACGTTTCAAGGTCCAATACGATAAGTTTGTCTGTCCTCGGTTGTATGTTGAGGGTGACTTGGTCCTCTTATATGATCAAGCCAAAGAACCTCTAGGGGCAGGAAAGCTTAAACGCATGTGGAACGGTCCTTATATCATGCGACGTGTCTTAGAAAAAGGAGCCTACGAGTTAGAATATTATGAAGGGAATATGTTGGTCGAGCCTAGTAATGGGCTCTACTTGAAAAGATATTACTCTTGAGTCCCAAGCTTGGGTAGAACCCTTTGTATACTAATGTAATTTAGTGTATATATCTTTTCCCTTTCTTTTCATCTTCATCTTGCTTATCGAGTTTTCCCTCAGTTGGAAGATGTCAACGGAGTCTTTGGTCTACTTAGGATTCACAGACGGAGCCAATCGTCATGCATGGAACTTGGATTCCGTCACTTGGTTGGTTTACTCACCTGAGGGTCTACTAGTGTCTTCAGGTGGTGTATGCCTAGGGAAATCTATGAATAATGTGGTCGAATATAACGTCGTTATAGAACTTTTGCGTGATTTTATCTCATATGGTATTCTCTCTTTAGAGGTTTTCCTGGATTCCAAGTTAGTAGTATTTCAGTTGAACATCAATTACCGCGTGCATGATCCTACTTTACTCCGACAATTCCTACGGGTACATCTTTTAGAATGGCAATTTGATTTTATTACTTATTATCACATTCCTGGGAGTTATAATCATGTATCTGATGTTTATGCTAATTTCGTTTAGATTGGCATTTGTCACATAACTAAAGCAAATAAAACCATCTCATCAATGTATACATTTTATTATAAGTAAATTCGAAGATCCTTGTTTTATATATATTTCAAAAAATATGATGTTTATAGTACAAAATTGGGGCTAACACCCTCAATACACATATACAGTCAATAATACAATATCCACAACATATACGCATGTGGCGCTGGATGTGTGTCATGATAACAAACTACGACGTTTGTGAGATGCCGAAGGAGTCGTACCCAAGCTCTGGGCACACCAACCACTTATCGCTGCATGGCCTCTAGCAGATCCTCTACCTAAACCATCAGAATACTTTGTGTCAAATGAGATAGGTTTCCCTGCATGTTTTGAAGGACTCTCTTTGCTTCTCCTCCTGCCGCCTCATCTCCCCGGTGCCTCCAACGATTTTGGGGAAGCCCATATAGCCATTTCGGACCCATGTCTGTGTCACACAAGTGTCTAGTTAGTACTTAAGAATCATCTAAAAATATTTTTGTTTTACTATACAAAAGTACAAAAAAATGAAATATTTAAAAACAATTGGCATACCTATGTCCCCGTAGGAGGTCCCTGGTGGCAGTGGCATGTCAGGGTCCCCTCTTAAGTCGATCCCTGCATAGGGGTAGTCATCCAGAGCAATGACCTGTTGCCTGCACCAGTGGAAGAAATAATCTTTGTAGGGTGTGGGAACCCTACCTCCCCTCTGTCGTCTCATTACCTCGGTCCACCGTGCCATGTCTATATCATGAGGTCCTCTTGGAATGATCTCAACTCTAGGTCCCAAACCTGGAACCCACTCGAAGAAAAAACTGCATAAGATAGAGGCAAACCCAAAATTCCTCTTGATACCATGTTTGCACTCTGTCAATTGGGTCTTCATATTAGCTAGTAATGAGGTACACCAATCATATATTGTGGGTCTCAATCACTCTACAACATAGAACACGAGCTATCTTGATTCCTGGTGCAATGAAGTTGATCCTGTGATCCTGGTCAACATGAGGAAAACCATCTTGAGGCTAAGATTGTTTATCACTCGGATGGGGAACTAAATCTCGACCTTCAAGGTCCCTGTTGCATAGTGAGAATCTATGTACTCCTCTATATTCATACCACTCCCAGCTCCCCAAGCTTTGAGGTTCACCACCTCACCCTGGCGTGATAACCCAGTCAAAAATTATATATCCTCGACTTCAATCCTCAATGGTTTCACATCAAGGTTGAAGCTCTCACTGTCAGGATCCTAGTAATCCACAAGCATCTCAAGCAACCTCACTTGGGCCCTCATCCATTTGAGTGCCCAAAATTTGTACAAGCCACATATTTTCAAGGCCATTTGGGCCCCCAGATTTCTGTCCACAACAGCATCTACCTCCTTGTGCTCCCTCTCCCTCCATTCTAGCACCATCTTGCCAGATAAAAGTCATTTTTTGAGTTAGAAACCATAGAAAACATTGATTACAGACTTGTACATGGGATGCTACATTTACAGTCACGTATAGGGATGATTACACGCGCCTTTTATTTTACACAGTCACGTATACGTGACCCGATGAATGGTAGCCCGTGTACACCAAATTACTCAATTTGCACCCTAATTTACTTAAATTTTGAAACCTAATTTAAAAATATAATCCACTAGAAAGGAAGAGGAGGGGAAGAGGAATTACCTGGTCCAGACGGTTTCTAATTCCGTCACCCAACACTCCCGCAATCACCAATTGAAGATCGGAGGTAATTTGGTCCAATTTTCACTATTTGGGTAAAAAGTCAAAATGACAGTAATTTTAGGTTTTCTTACTATTTATAGCAGTTTTTACCCACTTTCTATAGTTTCAAGTCATTTTTTTGCCTAATGGACTAATATAGCAGTGGATTGAGTTGGTTTTTGTAGTTTTCACTAGGGATTCTTGCGGATTTCAACGTTATGTTGATCGTTCATAACCACAGGCAGGTATTTTCACTACCCAACATATAGGATAGGTATTCATTCCACCATGCACTTTTTCATTGTCCTATAATTGTCACTTATATGCCTTAGGTATGAACCCATTTGTTGTGACACAGAACCTTCCATCTGCTACAAGACGTGTCATTATCAAGTGGTAGAGACTTACCAAACATGGGTGCCCTAGTTAGATCCTCTGCTTCATTTCGTGCCCATGCAGAGATTGTTTTTCTTAGGGTGGAGAGTCCCTTATAGTTAATACATGACTTTATTCTGAGCCTCATTTCTCACTCATAAACATGCTTCCTTATACCTAGAGGACTCCCAACTGAGTTTAATTTAAGCTCTTTTCCAACTCATCTTCAAAAAGTGAAAATATTGTCGAGTGAACTTGTCTCTTTCACACTCGTAAATTCGATTTGAAAGGACGTCTATTTGGTACAAGTTTATCCCTTTTTCACACCAACTAGACTAAATACCATAAAAGAGGACATTTTTTGGCATCAAGTTGTGATTTCATCTCATGCCCTCGCTTGCAGCATTGAGCCTATAGTCGATTCTCACTTTGTGTTATAAACCGTTTTTCCTCAGCAGTTTTTCATACTCAACCAAGAAGAGCCTCGTTTATATCCTTCGCAATTTGACACCCTATACCCAGGAGGAAACATTCTCCCAAGTTTCCTATACATGAAAAATATGCACAGGTTCGTTGGTTCGTGAACATTTTCTTCGCCTGATTTCCTCCAAATCATAAAGCTCCTTCTTTGTACCTCATGCTGAATGATGAGAGATGCCTTAATTATCTCCTTTTAGTGGTTCTCTTTCCATTGAATTCGACTCATCTATTCTGGAAACAAGACCTAGAGTCTTATGAGTACCTTGAGGCTTGCAGTCATTAGTGGCAGGTTCTCTCGCCATCGACAGTTGGGAATACATCAATGTCTCCTAATCGATGGATTCTTCAAGTGTTCTACCCCGACTCCTGTATTCACACTTGTAAGAATGTACTCGGTGCCTTGATACCTACTTTCATTATCGGTAGGTTATCTCACGTTTGTTAACAGTATAACTCAATGACTGGTAATCAAATGATGTCTCATTATGTTCGACCTCAACTCCTTTATTCACATGATGTAGACTTGCACCTTTGGAATATTGTGTATAAGACTTGAAGACATCAGTATGTGGCTGCATCTCTCCTGAGTTGTTGCTTTATTTTCATTGGACCGGTACCTATATGAATTCAGTGATCATGGGAGATTAGATTGTACTCCATTGTACACAGATATCTTCATATTGATTTTGAGATTGTTTCTACTGGGCCTTGCTCCTGACTATGATAACCTTTGGCATGTAACCGCATTCGTATTTTCCTATTCATGGCCACGGACAGTTGTTTTTTATATTTTCACATGGATCTTCAGTGTAATTCAAATTGGCAGCCATGTATGCAAAGTCAGTGCAGAATGTAATGAGCAACTAGTTCTTCCAGCTGGCTCCCCATCACTCCACTTCTGGGTTTTTTATAATGTATTTCGGCCATCGTAGATACTTCTATGACCTCACACATTAGGGGGAATTTGTTATAGAAATATTTGCCTCACCCTATGCAATCTTGCACAGAAGGCCTTTTTCCATTTCCCTATGTAGACTTGTCATCCCTTTTTGAAAACCCCAAAGTTAAAAATACACTTTTTTCCACATGCACGCACCTTTCCTACTATATAACATGCGTATATGTAGGTTGCACCACTACAGCCTACGTACATCGATATTTGAACCCAAAAATGAAAAATGGTGTCGAGTTTCCATGTCACAATAGGAGATCTATGATACTTGGCCTTCCATATACTGGAAACTTTCCGACTCGGCCCTTCAGTTCCATTTGAAGGATATAAATGGGTCAATTCCAAGCCATGGAAAGGAGGAGAAAGAATTCAACTTTGAGAGAAAAGTTACTCTGCAGAAATTATTTACCTCATACCGAGTCTGCATCCCTTCGTCCTTTAAGCCTGGACACAGTGTTCAGCCCCCAAGCTCTTCCCTTATTGATTGAGAACTGCATTGTCTCTCTTCTAAGAGATTTCCTTTGGTGGGGGATTGAAGTGGTGGAGGCCCAACTGGAAGGAACTTAGTTTCTCGGTTCTGAACCGTGCCGACACAGAAGTCTGTAACTTTTTCACTTATGTTGATCATATATTAATAGAAATACTCTTTTCTCTTCCAATTGATATATTGAAAATATTTGACTTATGATTCCATGGGTGTATTTTTTATGTATGTTAATGGATTATGCTATTGAATGTGCTAACATCATTTATTATCACCATATGCTTGCTTTTCTTGGATGTTGAAGACTAGTTGCAGGAATATTACTTGTTGATTAAGGTTGGTTGTCATTGATATCAACCCTTAAAGAAAGCCCCGTAGCACAAAGGTTTGGGTAATGGACCCAATATTGTTTGATGTAAATATGACACATTATTTTTTTTTCATGGTTGATAAGAAGTAAATATGGATGAACTCCAAAGTGGTCCCCTTATGGTGAAATCCCTCACAGGAAGACGCTTTGTGGAGTAAGAGAACCCATGCTTAATTGTGGAATAATGAGATGAAGGAAAG